>CANNRZ010000041.1:0-12750 GCA_947507615.1 Hemithea aestivaria | reverse complement strand
ATTGTTGGTGCGCTGCTGCCGCTGCAAACCAACGCCCGTTTTCTTTGCGTGCGTATGATTGTATATTTCCGTGGTAATATATTCACATTTTCACCATCTTCGAATTCATAATGTTTCGTTTCCTCAACGTACTAAGTGCCATTGCAATACAGTTATTACATTTCTTATGTTTACGTTAGGTTATTAAACGTACACCTATTGTACAAAATTACTTGACACTATTCTGTTTTTTGCGGAGGGCTAAAATAGAAAACAGGCTTCGTTCATGGAAAGATAAGGAAACGAGATCCTTGTTGTGCCCGTGTGCACTTTGTAACCTACTCGATTCTAATGTAGCGGTAGTCTGCCAAATCGCTGCTATCGTGTGTCATTTACCAACAAAATGTCTTGGATGCTCTCCAACAAATTGCACCCATAAATTACCTGTACTAACCTTAATTATTACGGACTCGTTTATTATAATAACATTATAATTTTCTTTAATAATATGTATCATGTTGACATAATAAATAGCTCATTTATTGCGACTACTTTCCAGTCAATTAATATAAAGACGGAGGGCACAACGACATTCTGGTTCGTATAAGTGAACCAGAATTGATTACCTTATAGTATACCAAACTAATATAGAGGCAACTGGTGAATGCGAAACGGTATGTACGCACCTACCTATGTATATTACGGGTAATTGTGTAATCAAAGCATGCAGTCTTTGAAAGCCTTGTTTCGGTCGCTCGCATTACGGTCATTGATTTAAGGCCATTACCATTCAGATCATCTTCTAAACATTACTTGCTCGAAATTAGGATAACGTCGGTATTGCAAAACTATGCACTTGCCTAGTTCTTACGAGTACGTGTCACACTTATTTCCCAATCCATATTATCATCACTCCATTCCTTTTGTTTACTTTATGACCTGTATAATTAAAAAAAAAATCCGCTGAATAGCTTTAAGTCTAAATAAAACAAAACAAAAATTCTTAGGGAATTGTGTACGTTTTTATAGTAAAACTTCTAAAGAAATAACGGGGCTCAATGAAAGTAAATTCATGAAAAGCCATGTCGAAGTAAAAAAAACATTTGCAGGAAAAAGCTTTTTTTAATTTTGGGAATACCTAGAAGAACCTATTTCAAAAAATTTGCTTGCTCGTTCTTCTCACAGAGGTCCGAATGGGTCTTAAAATAATTGTAAAAATGGACATGCAAAAGTGCTCCACTGTAGCAAATAGGCTACTTTCATAATAAGTGCTTTTTGATTTGATTTGAATTCTTTGCGTAAGATGAGTGAGTCAGAGTGGGTTCTTATTTGAATCATCAACACGGATAACTGGACCTAGAATGGTGAAATTTGCGCAGTGTTCCTGTCTGATTCATCAATGCAATGGTTACACATATTTTATAAATACAATGTAGGAACGTAGTACCTAAATCTTATTTTAATTCTTCTTTAAATGAATACCACATAAACAACAATATAATAAATAAATAAATAAATAAAATATACTCCTAAAAATCTCGAAAAAAAAAAACATTTCTCCTAAAAATGAATATATTATACCTAATATTACCTACCTAGTTCATTGTACTGAACCTTATACTACATAGACTGTCTTTTTAGGTATGTACTCTTTTGTAAAATATTTTTTTTGAGAAACAAATAGTTGACACACATTTTTTATGCATAAATACGAATTTATATAAAGCTTATTTAGATTTTAGGGTCGGTCTTTGGTCCTCTCGCGTACGTGTTCTGTGCACAAAAGAAAGCGGATATCCAAATGGCTGTAAAAAGGATTCCATATAAGCCTTTGAGCTGTTTGTCTAGTTGCTCCTCCGTGTTGTCTATCTTGTGTTATGTTAATATCTGACTTGAGGCTCGCCACAATCCTTATGGCCCTTTAATAGTCGTTCAGAATTTACGAGTAAGCAAACGCTTTAAAGTCTTTGAAGTTTTGGTGTTAACTTTGAAAATAAAGAATGATATTTGTTATTATCTCATCGGTACCTGTAATAGACAAGCTTACGGGGTGAGTTGCGAGGGTGCGACAGCTAGGTGTGGCCGAGCCGTCCTCGATGCGGCGATGATGGTGTTTTTATGATATGGGTGCGCCGTTGAGCGGGTGCGCCGCTAATTTTGATAAAAGCTTTGACGACCGCGCCCGCCCGCCCTATGCGAGCGCCGCAGCCGCCGTCACCGCTTCGTTCCAACGTTTCAACCAATAAATACAAAAATATACGCTTTCCGAATGTTCCGAGCTCCACTACGAATATTGCTAAATTGTATATCACTAGGTAGATATGTGGATTTGGGGATAAAGGTAATTTATTTTTGCGAGTAAAGGTTTTTATGTTTACAAATTAATTTTATTTCTTATTTATTTAACTGTTTTTCTTAATATTATTGCACTATTAAATATATAAAGTGACTACAGTTTGGTAAAAAAAGGAACGTGTCATTTTAGTTTTCATATGCTTTCATAATTTACAAAATCGTAATTAAGTATAAAAAAATAGGTACGTATTCAAAACATTCCTCAGAAAATAGTTTCGGGTAATGTTTTTGCGAGACTAGCTATCCTAAGAGCGCATAAGAACATTACAAGGTGGACAAAGTAGCTTCCGTTATTCTAGTTGTTTATGAAGCTGTGTGTTTATAAGAGTAGTTCTTTATTCTCAAAGCTTATAATAATTGTTTGCAAGCTTTTGTGCCTGTAAGTGGCTACTCAAACTCAAACTCAAACTCAAAATTCATTTATTCAAATAGGCTACAATGGAGCACTTTTGCAAGTCAACTTTACATTTTATTTTAATATTCTACCGCTCATTCGCAAGGCACCTCTATGAGAAGAATGAGCAAGAAACTCATAGGGATTGCTTTTTTTAAATATGTGTTTACAATTATTATCTTGGTTACATAATTTATTTACAGGTGGTTGCAGAGGTTTCCAGGCATCTTTGTCTTCTATGTATTGGCTAATTTTATAATAGGCTTTCTTTTGTAATATGTCTTTAACACGGCTTTTGAATTTACCTTCTGTGAGCCCCGTTATTTCATCAGGGATTTTATTATAAAAACGTACACAATTCCCTAAAAATGATTTATGGCTCGTTTTGGACAATCTGAATCGAGGTACAGCTAACTTATTCTTATTTCTAGTATTAAAGCTATGAGTGTCACTATTTAACTTGAATTTATCTAAATTTTTTCTGACATACATAATATTTTCGTAAATGTACAAAGATGGTAGGGTCAGTATATTTATCTCTTTAAAGAGCTCCTTTAAAGAGTCTCTTGGGCGCATCTCATAGATGGCACGAATTGCACGCTTTTGCAGTATGAAAATAGTCTCAATATCTGCTGCTGACCCCCACAGTAAAATACCGTATGACATTAAACTATGGAAATATGCAAAGTAAACTAATCTCGCTGTAGCTACATCTGATAGTTGCCTGATTTTATACACCGCATATGCTGCAGAGCTCAATTTCCCTGACAATACATTAATATGATTACCCCATTGTAGCTTAGAATCTATATTCATGCCAAGGAACAAAGTTGCATTGTCAAGCTTTAGTATTTCACCGTCAAGAACTATATTAGATTCTATGTACCTAACGTTAGGTAATGAAAATTTCAGACATTTAGTCTTTTTCGCATTCAATAACAGATTGTTAGCTGCAAACCATTTAGATATTACTATTAACGCGTTATTTACATGTATAAGCTCACTATCTTTCCTATCCACTTTAAATATTAGCGAGGTATCATCGGCAAATAAAACGATGTCTGCTAGGTCTTTAACCATGTAAGGGAGATCATTTATATATGCCAGAAACAAGAATGGACCAAGGATTGACCCCTGTGGCACTCCTATTCTAACAGGATGGCTTGATGAAATGACACCGCCAATATCCACTTTCTGCTGTCTGTCTGACAAGTAAGATTCCACCAAGTTCAAGGCATTTCCCTGAATTCCGTATACCTCCAACTTCCTCAGCAGTGTGCTATGATCCACACAATCAAAAGCTTTGGAAAGGTCACAGAATACGCCAATAGCATCCTGTGAACTCTCCCAAGCCTGAAGGATCAGAGTCATAAGGTGACTACCTGCATCTGTCGTAGATCTACTCTTGGTGAAACCATACTGACTTTTATGTAATATTTTGTATTGATTGAAGTGAGACAGCAGTTGGTGCAGCATCATTTTTTCAAAGACTTTGCTCAAGACAGGAAGTACCGAGATCGGCCTATAGTTAGAGGGATCAGTTTTGCATCCCGATTTAAAGATTGGGGTGACTTTGCTAACTTTCATCAGGTCCGGAAATGTGCCTTTATCTATACACAAATTAAACAATTCTGATAAGTAAGGAGCAAGGGTGTCTATAAGCGACTCTACCAATTTAACCGATAGGCCCCAGAGGTCTTCAGTGGCTTTTACATTTAGGCTTTTATACGTTTTTCTAACATAATTTGCCGATACATGTGTAAAGGAAAAGTCAGGTATATCATGTTTAAAATTTTCCTTTAGATAAGTTACTGCTAAGTCGGGAGAAGAGTCAAGTGACTTAGTTGAATTTAACGCGATGTTAGAAAAGAAGTCCGCAAAGATATTTGCAATTTCTTCAGAACTTGATATTAATTGATTATTTTGTAATAATTTATATTCTGTATCCTTAGTTTTACTTTTACCCGTCTCTCTATTAATAGTATTCCAAACTGCCTTAACTTTATTGGTTGATTTGCTTATTCTATCTCTAATCATCAAGGCTTTAGCTTGGATGCAGACGGCTTTGAAAGTCTTTGAGTAACATCTAACATATTCTACAAAGGACTCTGAATTATTATGGGCTTTATCGCTGTACAATTGGTACATATTATCTCGGCTTATTCTTATTCCCTTTGTGGCCCAGTCGGCAAACTCTAGTTTACCATTACCCTGTAATTTCCTCTTAGGACATATCTCCTTGAATTCTTTACTTATTACTGAGAACATGGTTTCGTAATTAATATTAGGGTCCTCCGCGGTGAGGTCAGTATTTGCTAGGTTTACCTCTACGCTGGTATTTAGTTTTTCTAATCTATACTTAGTGAGCGGCCTATGCTCAATAACAGTCTTACTTTTAGTATGATTGGTTTCAAATCCTAATGAGAGTGCTCTATGATCGGACCTAATACCTGATGTTAACGTTAAGTTATTACATTCACAGTTAGTAAAAATATTATCGATACAGGTCGAGGAATTGCCGGCTACTCTTGTAGGCTCACAGAATAAGTATTTCATGCCAAAGGAATTGAAGAGGCTAATTAAATTCATTTTATCTGAGGATTCTACCAATATATCAGTGTTAAAGTCACCGCAGACAATTATCGATTTATTGCTCCTTGATATTTTATTAAGTATAGTTTCCATTGCAGATAAAAATGCCGAGAAATTTGAGCTTGGCGGCCTGTACACACATAGTAGTATGTGCCTTCCAACCTCAACACAAGCCACCTCGCAAGTGCGTTCGACAGAACAGCCGACAATGTCAGTTCGTTCTTTATATTTAATACATTTTTTTAACAGTATAATGGAACCACCTCCCTCGGCGGATGTTCTGTTGAACGTACTAGCTACTTGAAAATTATTTACATTAAATGCCATTTTGTCGCTTTTCAACCAAGTTTCACAAAAACATAATATGTCATAATTAAATTTATCTAATAACAGCTCAATATCATTTATTTTGCCAGAGAAGCGATTTATATTTTGATAAAATAGATTTAATGTATTATTGCCGCCCTCTGTTGTCTCATGATTTAGTTTAAATTTTGTTCCACAGTGAATTCATTAGTACATAATATACTAACCACTGTGGAGTCATTATAAAACTTAGTTATACTACTTATAACTATGTGTATATTATATGCCAACAATTTGGCAATAGTTAACATAGATTTTTTCGAACAATACATATTATTCGAAGTCAAATAAAAATTAGTAATAAACTTATTACTATCAAAATATAAAAGTTTGTCACTATGACGACATGTCAAATTATGAAACAGATTGTTAAGGACATGTATGTGCTTATTTTGATCTGACGTTAATGATGAAGAATAAGGGAGAGCACACAAAATGATCCTAGAACAATCAATTTCAAGAAGAGAGGTTATGTTATTAATAATCTCCCTTTTGTCAATACTTAAACTATGTCCTATCATTATTATTACAATTGTGTTTTTGTTTATACAGGAATTTGCTTTTATTTTACTACATATTTGTGAATATGACGCACCAGGGAAGCATAAATTGGTGACATCACAACTAGACTCATTACCTAATAATGGACCTAAACCTACACTGATTTCATCAGAATACACAAATACCTTATGTTTACTACTATTATTTGTACAATCATCTACCCTCTGAGCCGCCGCAGGAGTAGTGCATGGCGGTGACTGTGAGTCAGGCACCGGTGACATATGCGGTTGTGACTGGATGTGGGTGTCACATATAGATGACATACACTCTGTATTAGTTGTTGCCAACTGCACTAGGTCTATGACAGTATTGTAGTGTTCTGCTAGCTGAGTCTGAGTGATAGCGTAGCTTTTGAAGATATCTTGGAGTGAGTGTTCCCTTTGCAACAGCTCGGAGCGTAGTGCCAGTATGTCCTTATCATATATTTGTTTTAATATTTCTAACTCCTCTATACAATTTTGGAGTTGTTCTTCTAAGTTAAATTTATTTTTAATTAGTCTTACATTTTTTGTAAAATATTTTTTACATTTTAATTTTTGTGTATACCTCCGGACCAGTTTCTTAACTCTTATATATCTTTTAATTTTCTTATGACTTTTAAATATAGGAGCTGAGCAAACACAAGATGTTTCACTAGTGAGGTCGATAATGTCTAAAGATTGAGGGCACTGAGTTTCACCACCTACTATCTCATTGTACATGCATTGTGTGTGGGCAACCTGTTGAACATCAATTTTTGACTGTAGTTCTAATATTGTCAACTGAGCAGTGTCTAGTTCGCGTTCAAGGTCTTTTACACGGCTTAGAGTCTTCACATAGGTAAGTCCACACTCATCAAAGGAAAGCACAATGGTCTGTAGTTGGTCACATTTGTTTAATGATTCTGTGTATTTAATGTCCAGCTCGGCCAACTCATCCTTTAGGTCAGCATTTTTTGAAACAATCCGCTGAACCTCAATCTCACTATCTTCTCTCTCTCTGAGTAGTTGCTCATTGAGGTCCTTGCAGGTTTTGAGTTCCAGTAATGCAGCCCTGAGTTGCTGCTCCATGTCTCTGACAGCAGCTCTGCGGGTCATCATGGTGCAGCTTCTGAAAGTTATTAATAATTTCTTTAAGTACTTTGAAAAGGTAAAGATTTGGTCACCTTCCTGTATGTCTCATGTAATAGCGCGGTCATACAACATTAGGGTTCACTTTGACCATTTATATCAATAATGATTTATAGTATTTTCAGCATTATATGGTTATGTTAACAAACAATAATTATTCAAGTTAATAGCTAGATCCGTGGTATAACTAAAGAAAATAAAACTAGGTATATAAATAATTTTATGACAGCAGAGAACAATTTGGCCCAGACCAGCCCCCGCTTGCGGCACCCGTTCACGAGTTGACACACCTGCCAGCGCCGTCCTCCTCAACCATATTTGAGGGAAGAGGGCGGCCCACCAGATGATGCCACCACAAGCTTGAGCACTTTAGTGAGAATGACTGTGCCAAATGTTCTGTGCTAACAATATTATTTTACAATGCACTATTTTAATGTACATAAAGTAAGCAGTATAAATTAATGGTTAAAGTGCACCCTCTTTAAGCCAACCTCAATTTATAAAGTTATTTAAAGCATAAACTGGATACTGGAACAATGGAAATATCAGGTATGATGATATTTAATATTTACAGAGCTTAAGTTATTAAAATGGGCTGGATTTCATCTACAGATAACACAATGCAATCTGTTTCTGTAACAATATTATTTTTAGGTATTCATAATAGGATGTTATCACAAAATATTAATGAATAATATAAAAAAAAAAAAATTATTAATTTTAATAGTGTCAATGTAGGTAGGTACTTTACTCACACTTGATAGTATAAAATAATGTAATTAAAAGATTTATTTGTAAAGGAATCTGTCTGTAGTGCAGTTTTATGGTTAATTTCCAGCTGATTGTAGCCGTTTTACCATTCCATTTAGTAGTTATTCTGTTTATTTATGCAAAAATTGAGTGCTAGAAACCGGCGACAAAATTTTCAATTGTCAATAATCATAAGGCGATTTTTTTATGTATATGAGTAAAGTTCCTAGGAAACATTAATTTTGATGTGTTAATTTTCACAAAATACTCCCCGGGTTTCATGTATTTTCCTCCAGAATCCAGGTTTCGGCGTCGTTTCGGGCCTCTGTTTGGTGATGAGGTTATGTTGTCATAAAGTCAACTCTTTTCACTTTACACACAGATTTACTTATATTAAGTTGAAACACAATTGATTTAGGTAAATTTACTGTTAAAAACTAATAATTAATTAATTAAAAATATTAAAAATTAATTCTAAGATTTTTTGGCGGTTTACGCCAGTGTTGCCACACGGCAAAAAAAAACTACGACTATCCTCTCCAAACATGAGTGTGGCATACCGACCTTTGTGCGCAATTAAACCTTGAAAACAGGCTTGCCCGCCTGCCGCGAATAATTCTAACTTGGCACGATCGATCTCGGAAATATTTTATAGTTACCTAAGAGAACAGTTGGTGCGAGGTCGGGATTCGTATGGCTTCCACTAAATAACTTTAGAATTTCTTCGATACAAACACCACACACCTTTATACCATTACGTAATCATTTACTTTTTAATTGTTATTTACTTGTAATAGTATCATTGCCTTTTTCCTATAGCCAATTTCCTCACTAGTACCCAAGTATGCTTTCCGGGCGCTTTTTATCAACTTCACTCGGTTTTAAGTATTCCTTAGACACATATACGGATGGACGACAACATGCGCGCAAGCATACACACACACACACACACACACACACACACACACACACACACACACACACACACACACACACACACATTCGCATATTGAAATATAAAACAACGTTGAGGTAAAAAACGTAATGTAATTGTAATGTAATAGTATAAATAATGTCCCGCTATGACCAGTCGCTCAGCAATAACACCAGCACTAATTGAGCACGGGAGCAGACTGAAAACCAGCAGTCAAGGTAGCCGCAGGGTTATCATGGCGTCACGCTGAGTCTGCCCCCTTTGGCTGCTGTTTATTTTTTAAATTTTCTATGTCTAGCTTATATTTAATATTATCATTTTTGTTACTTAAGTATGCCAATAAACTCATTTCATTTCATTTTTTTTTTTTTCATTTCCTTAGGTAGGCTGTCATGTTGTACTAATTGATCATAAGTGATACAAGACGTATTATTCTGTTCGGTCCTTCTAGTTGAAATGTTATTAACACTACATTGTCGTATTTAGTTGGTTAATATGTTTTCATTCAACATAATAGAAGCTTTTTTTTTTCAATATTTGTTGCGTTTCTCGTGTCCTATTTAGATAGATGATGACTTTACCACTAGTTATCGTTAAATGCCATAATAATATATCTATATTGCCAATTGCTATAGAGGTTTTTTTTTTTTTGTAAAAAAAGTTGCTACCATTTTTATTTCTCAGTTGAGTTATTTAAATTCAATTCTTATTTGTATTAACCAAAATGCTATTGGTTTCGAGTCGAATATTCTGAAACCTAAGGTTTCGAGTAGGTACCTATTATAATTTCGTTCGTCTTTTTTACGAACACACTTTCGACTACAATATAATTTAGTTGTAATATTTGACGTTGCGTCAATAGAAAAGTTGTTGAATTTCGGGTAGGGCGTGGGCCGCGGGGCGTGTCTACGCTCCGCCCAACCAGGAGGACACGCCTACGCCCTTTGCTACCTTTTCGCTCAAAATCTCTTGAAGTATCTCCAATGAAACGAACCTACATATTTTATTACACAACCTAATATATTTTTTTTTTTTTTGGGAGGTAGGTGTAAAAAGTTTAACAGCACTGAGTGAGAGTTCCTATAAATAAAAATCAAAATAATTGTGTAAAGTGTAATTCAAGACCATTTTATGTGTTAATATAATAGAGTAACACTTCACCTGCCTGGCTGTGGTTTCCAACCTCAAATACGACACATAGAACGCAAGTTACAGACACTACAGTACTTGTCAGCACTTCACAAGATGGACAGCAAAGGTATTAAAGAGTCCATTGATGATCTAATGTCACTGTTCAGTCAAAGGATGGCACACTTCGAGAGTCAGCTGGCTAAATCTCCTGAAAAATCACCAACTGTGGAAGCACTGGCAGCAGACTATCATAACTTTAAATCCTTTACTCTAAAGGCTCTTAAAACAATATTTTCCCAAATAGAGACTGTTGCCCTTGCAGTGGATCAGCAGGAAACTCGATGTAGACGAAAGATCTTGCTTCTACATGGCATTCCTGAGAGCCCCAGAGAAGAAACATCCGCAGTGATAGTTAAGACTATAGGCGAGCACTTCAAACATACTACATTCACAGTGACCGAGATCAGTAGATGCCACAGGATGGGTCGTGTCGGTAATCTTGATAAGCCGCGTCCGATTCTCTGTAAGTTCAGAGACGTAGCTGTGCGAGACAAAGTCTGGGCCTCAAAGTCCTGCTTAAAGGGCTCTGGAATATCTATGTCCGAATTTCTGACAAAGCCCAGGCACGATGCCTTCATGGCAGCTCGTCAGCGATTTGGCATTACAAATTGTTGGACAAGAGAAGGCTGCGTCTTTATTCTGGGAAGTGACGGTGTGCGCCATCGGGTGACCTGCCTGAAGGACCTCAATGCGATCCCGCAAGAGGTCCCCAAAGCATCCTCTTCGCGCGTTACTCGGACAGCCGCAGTTGTAGCCGCGGCGCCAGCGAAGCGCGCTACCTCCAAGGCGAGATCAACAACAGCTACGAAAAAGTAACTTTATGTACTGAAGTGCACTGTGTAACCGTTAGCTTTGTGTGTGTTTGTAGTCTCATTATGGCTGGCTAAGATGCACGTATTTTTATAGGGTATATTGCGGTTTTTCATTTTATTTTATTTTTTCTCACAAACACCGTCAATATTTTTAGTAACTTTGTAGATAATATTAGTTATCTGTCACTGTCAACTGTCAATTGACATTTGACATTGAAGTTTTTGCTTTTTTCTTTTTTTATGGGTAATCAAATTTCAAGTGTGCATTTGCTATTAATCATTTAATTTTTTCTTTGCGCTATATATTTTGCATTGTTGCTTAAAGATTACACACACAAAGTGTTTATTGTTGTATTTTTAAAAAATATTACTTATGTAGCACGGCAGGCAGGTGGATTAGTATCTTAATTTGTATTTAGTTTTTAATATTGTACAGTAATAATTATTATTTTTATATATAGGTATTTATTATATATCTTATAACATATTTATATTATATATTTATTATAACATCTATAAATTATGCTTAATAATTTGTTTAATGAAAGTTGTGATAGTTTTTCATCTGCCATTAGTTCTTCTCCAGATAGTAATAGTAGTGAAGACAGCTTTTTAAGTGTCCCTTCTTTATCAGAAACTCTGGACAATCATCTCTCTGACGTTCCTAAGAATCTCAATATCGTTCACATTAATGCCCAGAGTATTCCGGCTCATTTCACTAACATGCTGGCGTCATTTGACAATAAAAATATTCATGCTATACTAGTCTCCGAATCTTGGCTCAAACCATCTCTTCCTTCGATCTCTTATTCATTGCCTGGCTTCAATCTCATCCGCAACGACAGAGCTAGGGGTGCTGGTGGAGGAGTTGCTATTTACTTACGTTCTCACTTTCCTTACACAGTAGTTAGCACTTCGACCCAACCGCCACCTCCTAATGCCGGTGAACACTTGTTTATTGAAGTTCTTTTCTCTCATTCAAAAATTCTTCTCGGAGTCTACTATAGCAATTCTTCTCACAATAACTATTTTTCTTCCTTCGAAAAGACTTTAGAAGATCTCATTCCTTCTTACAGTCACACTATTATCATGGGCGACTTCAACAATTGCCTGCTTAAAAATGACCGTCGTGCAATGCTCTTAAAGGATACTATTAATTCTTGCAACATGCACATACTTCCCCTTGGTGCTACACATCACTTCCCTAATTGTACCCCCTCCCTTCTCGACTTAATAATAGTATCATCTTTAAGTCATGTTAGTAAGCACGGCCAGTGTTCTGCTGATGGTTTCTCATACCATGATCTTATTTTCTTATCTTACAAAATTCGTCCTCCCAAAGCTAAACCTACAATAATTCTTCAGCGCAATTTTAGTGGCATGAACAAAGAAGAATTTTTAGCTGATGCTCAGAATATTGACTGGTCACCAGTTATGGATGCCGTCTCAATAGATGACCAAGTCGCAATTTTCAATTCTTTGTTAACACAATTATATGACGTCCATGCTCCACTTAGGTCTATGAAAATTAAGCATGTACCGGCTCCATGGCTCTCTGACGAGCTTAAGTTGCTGCAGCATAAAAAAGCGAACTCAAAAACTAAATATAAGATGTTCCCAAACGATTTAAATAAAGCAAAATATTCAACAATTCGAAATCGTTGCAATGTGGCCTGTCGGGATGCACAAAGACGCCACATTTACGAT
>CANNRZ010000040.1:0-44531 GCA_947507615.1 Hemithea aestivaria | reverse complement strand
CTAACCTAACCTAACCTAACCTAACCTAACCTAACCTAACCTAACCTAACCTAACCTAACCTAACCTAACCTAACCTAACCTAACCTAACCTAACCTAACCTAACCTAACCTAACCTAACCTAACCTAACCTAACCTAACCTAACCTAACCTAACCTAACCTAACCTAACCTAACCTAACCTAACCTAACCTAACCTAACCTAACCTAACCTAACCTAACCTAACCTAACCTAACCTAACCTAACCTAACCTAACCTAACCTAACCTAACCTAACCTAACCTAACCTAACCTAACCTAACCTAACCTAACCTAACCTAACCTAACCTAACCTAACCTAACCTAACCTAACCTAACCTAACCTAACCTAACCTAACCTAACCTAACCTAACCTAACCTAACCTAACCTAACCTAACCTAACCTAACCTAACCTAACCTAACCTAACCTAACCTAACCTAACCTAACCTAACCTAACCTAACCTAACCTAACCTAACCTAACCTAACCTAACCTAACCTAACCTAACCTAACCTAACCTAACCTAACCTAACCTAACCTAACCTAACCTAACCTAACCTAACCTAACCTAACCTAACCTAACCTAACCTAACCTAACCTAACCTAACCTAACCTAACCTAACCTAACCTAACCTAACCTAACCTAACCTAACCTAACCTAACCTAACCTAACCTAACCTAACCTAACCTAACCTAACCTAACCTAACCTAACCTAACCTAACCTAACCTAACCTAACCTAACCTAACCTAACCTAACCTAACCTAACCTAACCTAACCTAACCTAACCTAACCTAACCTAACCTAACCTAACCTAACCTAACCTAACCTAACCTAACCTAACCTAACCTAACCTAACCTAACCTAACCTAACCTAACCTAACCTAACCTAACCTAACCTAACCTAACCTAACCTAACCTAACCTAACCCAGTCGTGTCTACACCACCGCAGTTAACGGACGTGGATGCACCGGAAGCATTGGCAGCGAGGAAGCAAGGAAGCGTGGAAGCACCGGCAGCTGATGCACCGGAAGCATTGGCAGCGAGGAAGCAGGGAAGCGTGGAAGCACCGGCAGCTAGGCAGCATCGGCACCGTTGGCAGCGTGGAGGCCTGGAAGCTGTGGCAACATTGGCATCCTTAGCCGTGATCCAACCACCATCGAGGACGGTCGTGCCTACGACAACCCGTGGGACCTTAGCAGCTCAAGAAACGCCAGCATCTCAGGAGACGCCAGCAGCTCAGGAGACGCCAACATCTCGGAAGACGCCGGCAACTCAGGAGACTGCGGAGCCTGATTGGAGCCCAAGCTCACTTCGGCTTCGCGAGAACGTCAGAGACGCCTGCGCATCTGGCTCCAGGGGTGAGTTGGCCATAGTAATAGATCATTTAAACAGATCCCCCTGGCGCCCTGCTTAGGCGGAGACCGTGACGACTCACCTTGGAGGCCATAGCCACTGCGGGGACCTTGACACCTTAAGAATACTCGATTCCCTGACAGTCTGATCCACATCAGTTCACGGAAACTTGGAGGATGTCGTCGAGGTCATCAAGGAGCACCACTTCCGGTCTTACCAAAGGGCGGCAGACTAAAAAACCCACTCTGACGCTTACCCCGAATAAGGTAAGCAACAATCCAATTAATATAGTGGTCACAGCGCCATCTACAAAGAGCACATCGCCGGCCGCTGTCCGCGCCCAATTGGTACCATCCTCAGGCGGACTGTCTGTCACCCAGCCCAGCCAAACCAAACTGGCAGGGTCTGGCACCATCCCAGTGGAGTGTTCTAACCTGATCGGTGCTCCCATGAACCCAGGAAGCATTGAGCTATCACCTACACCATCAGAGATTCAACGCTTGCTTGACACAGCTGGAAACTCTGAGTGCACTGGATCAATGGAACTGGAGAAAAGTAGTGCAAAACCAGGGAAAGCAGAAATAAAAATAAATAAAGGGCCTGCATCAGAGCCACTTCTAAGGAAGGCAATGGCACAGGCAGCGGCCGCCACACGTTCACTTTCTCAAGGACAAGACACATCAGAGCAAATCAACCTTCCAGTATCCTCTGAGTTGCCGAAAACGGACGATGAATGGTCGGACCTGGAGAGCGTAAGTGCGTGCAGCAGACGGTCGAGCATACTCCCCAGCTTCGGCAAAAGACCTGGTCTATCGATGGACTTGGCTACCCGGAGGGCGAATGAAGTCATGCTTTCGGGTAAGGAGGCCCTAGAAAAAGCCGGTAATATGAAGAGGGAAAGTAAGTCTGAGGCACTCGGCTGTCTGCAGGAGCTGTACGAGCTTGTGCTCTCTATATCGGATTCTAGATCGAGGCATCGAGTCAACTTGGAGCAAGAACGAACAAGAGCGGCTAAGGAAGTTGTGAGAATTGAGAGAGCACACGCAAGAGTTGTTGCAGAACTGCAGGGATCTCATGCAAGCAAACTCTCTGAAATGCAAGAAACACTCAATGAGGCACACAAGAGGGTTGAATCGATTTGGAGCTGGCTGAACTTTGAGTTAGATGCTCCAATAAAATCCATCAACGCAATGCAAGCTCAGCTAGCCTCTATGCAGACAATGCTTAACTTCAAGGGGGTCCAACCAGAAACTTGCAAAGCATCGCCTCCACCCAACGAGCTGGTAGAAGTTCTGGAACGAATGGCAACAATGAGGACGGAGATGTCCAATATTCAGGGCTCGCTGAATTCCCTCATTCGCCAATTTGAGCAAGGGCTTCCTCCGACCGTTCGTCAGACCTGCTCGGACCTTCCATCAACTAGTTGCAATCGCGAAGCACCGACGGTACGGCTGGAGCCCTTGATCAAGGAGATACAAACCCTACAGAAGGAAATATCAGCCCTTAAAGCCGACAACACTCCTCCTCTTTTGAATCGGACCGAGATTAGAGACGACGTCAATGAAGCATTGCAACCTTTAAAGTCGCACCTCAAATCCATCAGTTCAGTGCTAGAGGAAATAAGGGAAACAAAAGAGGTTGAAACTCTAGCTATTGCGCAAGGCCACCCGCCTGGAATTGGCACAGAACTGGCCTTATTGGAAATAAAAGAAAAGGTTACGGCAATCGAAACAGCACTCGATCGACCATCCGAAATCGAACCGCCCCGTATCCCGATGCAAGCCCCGTCAAAATCGGAAATCGCAAATCACATGGCTTCGTACAAAGAAGCCTTGATGAAGCCGCGATTCCCGATTATGGTCGAATCCATTAATCCGCAACACACGAGCGACGATGTGGTGCAGGACATTAAGAACAAAGTCGACGTAATAGACCTGGGGATCGGTGTGAACGGGATGCGTAAAATCAAAAACCAAAGGGTTCTCGTAAACTGTGACACTGAAGCAGACAGAACGAGACTCACTGATGCGATGAGGTCTTCCGGTCTGACAGCCAAAAAACCAGCCGCTAAGAAACCTCTGCTCAAACTAATCGGAGTAGCCCATGACCTGTCAAATGCCAAAATCGAAGAGGCCGTAATAAAGCAAAACGCGAAGCTGCTCGCAGAACTAGCAGAGAAGGACTTATCTGTCAGGGTGCTGAGAAGGACCAAGGGTAGGAACGAATCTCGTGCCAATGTAATACTGGAGGTGAGCGCAACTTTATGGAACAGCCTCAAAGATCGTGACTTACGCATTGGGTACCAGGTAGTTCCGGCAATTGATCACTCCCCAATAGTCCAATGCTATCGTTGTCTCGGATTCGGGCATATTGCGCGAGAATGTACCAAGGGCCATATTTGCGGGTACTGCTCGGGGGCCCATGACACACGCGCGTGTTCGAGCCGAAACTCGGTCCCCAGATGCAATAACTGTATGACAGCAAAGCTGAACAATAACTGCCATCCAGCTTACAGCCCCGAGTGCCCAGAGTGGCAGCGATGGGATCGGCTAGCCCGAACGGCTGTCTCTTACTGTTAACAATGGGCACCGAGGCAACTAACGTCAGCACAAAACTTAAGTTCGGTCAACTAAACCTGGGGAGAGGGTTTGCAGCCACCAAAGAGTGTCTACAACTAGCGTCCGAGGGGAAATTCTCTGTTCTTCTCTTACAGGAACCATACGTCGGTGCGAAAGCACATCTCTCTGCCAGCGGATTCCAAGTCATTCAAAAAGAAAATGCTACTAAATTGAACCCGGTACGCGCGGCAGTTGTCATTGTCAATCCTAATATAGAATGTATTATAAATAAAGATTTAGTTTTTGACTCTATGGTTGGATGTACAATTAAATTAAAAGATACTAGAGTAGGAATTATTAACGTTTACTTAGATAAAAATATAGACATAGAAATAGACTTGCAAAAAATACAAACCATAATCGAAAAATTAGGGACAAATGATATAATATTAGCAGGGGACGTGAATGCAGCCAGCACCTGGTGGGGCAGCAAGGAGGAGGACAGAAGGGGGGCAAAGTTGATGCGTCTTATTTCACAGTGCAATCTCAATGTCGTCAATGAAGGCAATACTCCAACTTTCTACATTCACCGGGGAGAGAGACTATACACCAGCATCATAGACGCTACATTTTGCTCCGACTCTACATTGGACCGGATCGAGGACTGGCGAGTGGACCCTGATAACGCTACACTGTCAGATCACAGGTTGATTGTCTTCAATCTTGTAACCCAGGGAGTGACAGAGGGAACCGAGAGGCAAGGCACTAGGATCTACAATACGGCAAAAGCAAAGTGGAGTGACTTCAAAGAACTGCTGATAAACAAGCTAGCCAGCAACAACATCACCGCGCAGGAGATAGAACGCATATCGTCAGCAGATGATCTTGAATCCCTTGTCTCCCGCTACACCCAACTCATAACAGAAACGTGCCTGGAGACAATTCCGCTAATACGGAAAGGCAAGGTTGTTAAAGAAATTAAGTGGTGGACAGAAGAACTGAAAATGAAAAAACAGGAAGTAAAAAGACACAGAAGAAGAATACATAACGCATGCAGAAGGAGAAGACCAGCTGTAGTAGAACAGTATTTAAAAATAAAGGACGAGTATAAAGAACTTTTAGTCACCACTATTACAACCAGTTGGAAAGAATACTGCAATAAAGAAGAAAAAGAAACGGTTTGGCAACGTACTTACCGGATACTAAAGCTCGGACAGCATAAGAGCGACCAACTTATTCGGCCGGATCCATCTTCTGAGGCTTTGGATCCTGAAAACTCAGCAAGACTACTAACCCAGACGTTTTTCCCAGACGACGAAGAAGAGACGGACACCGACACCCAAAAAGAGATCAGAACGCGGTCAAGAGAAATCTTAGCAACCATCCAAGATGATCCTGTCTATCCGAAGGAGAGTCCGCCATTGACCGAACAAGAACTTAGGGATGTTTACTCCAGAATGAGCCCCAAAAAATCCCCGGGAGAGGACGGACTTTCGTCAGATATTTGCCAGGAGAGCTTCGAGAGTGGCCCCGAAATACAATTGGCCATATTTAACAGATGTTTGGAGCTGGGCCATTTTCCAAAGATCTGGAAGACAGCTCGGGTGAAAGTTATTCCAAAGCCGGGCAAGGAAGACTACTCAGCCCCAAAATCTTATCGGCCAATAGGGCTACTGCCGGTCATGGGCAAAGCTCTAGAGAAGTCGATAGCGGCGAGAGTCTCTTGGACACTTGGGAATGCAAGCAGCCTCAGCAAGCGCCAGTATGGTTTTGTGCCTCAACGCAGCACTGAAGACGCCCTCTATGACGCAATGCAGCTGATACAGAACGGTATCAAGAGGAAGGAGATCGTGGCGGTGGTGTCATTGGACATCGAAGGTGCGTTTGATAACTGCTGGTGGCCCGGAATCCTTATGGAGCTCCACAAAAAGGAAATCGACGAACCAACGATAAAACTGATCACCAGCTACCTTTCGGACAGGAGAGTCAAACTTGCATACCTTGGAGAGAGCATTATCAAGAGCACCACCAAAGGCTGCGTACAGGGGTCCATCTTTGGACCCTTGTTTTGGAATGTTCAGCTGGATCCACTCTTGGTAGCCGCAGAAAATCTAGAGGCACATGTCCAAGCATTTGCGGACGACATACTGGTGATAGCAAGCGCAGCAACGACAACGGAACTGGAGCGTAAGACAAACCAGGCTTTGAACGTGATAGCAGAATGGGGAAGAGATCACAAAATGACATTCGCTCCCAGTAAAACTCAATTAATAATTGTCACAAAGCGCCTCAAATATGAGACTCCCCAGTTTGAGCTTAACGGGCAACAACTGCAAATTGCCGAATCTCTAAAGGTACTCGGGCTGACTATAGATAGAGGCCTGACTTTCAGACCGCACCTGGAAAACACCACAAAGAAGGCAGTCAACATCTTCAAGATGCTCTCCAGAGTGGTCAAGACGAATTGGGGCCTGAATCCGGAGATAACCCGACTCCTGTACACCGCTGCTGTGGAGCCGGTGGTCCTTTATGCGGCGGGAGTCTGGGCGACAGCAGCCAAAAAGAAGTATGCGAGGGAGCAGCTCGATCGCATCACCAGGATGTTTGCCATCAAAATTAGTAGAGCACACCGCACAACGTCCTTGATGGCAAGCGCACTGGTGGCCAGGATCTTGCCACTTGACCTGCGACTCCAAGAAAATGCCCAACTCTACGAGATAAAGAGAGGCAAGCCGCTCCAGGAACTTCCGGGCCGCAAACTGGAGGCGCGAGTCAGTCCGCACCAACTGCCTCATCCTGCGAAGAGAAAGCGTCTTACGTACTCGCAAGTAAACAGCCAGGAGGACGCTGACAAACTCCAACAGAGAGAACTCCAGCTGTATACCGACGGTAGCAAAATCCAAGGCAAAGTGGGAGCAGGAGTTTCGATCTGGAAGGAAAACCAGGAGAAGCGGCAGCTGAAGATCAAACTAGCGGACTACTGCACTGTATTTCAAGCAGAGCTAATAGGTATACTCGGAGCGGTAAATTACCTTAGTCCCGGGTCCTCGGGGCACATACTCAGCGACTCCAGGTCGGCGCTTGACTCAATATGCGACCCGAACACCGAGAACCCAGTCGCAGCCGAGATCCGAGAAATAGTAGAGGAAAAAAAACTAATCATAGATCTCCATTGGATTAAGGCCCATGTGGGTATTCTAGGAAACGAAAGTGCAGATGAGCTGGCCAAAACGGCAGCGACCAAGTCAAAAACGGCTCCATCGTACGATGCATTCCCTCTGTCCTTCGCCAAGCGCTCCATCAGACATGGAACAATGGAAGAATGGCAGAAGAGATACGAAGAGGCAACACAGGCGCGGGGCACAAAGATTTTTTTCCCAGATGCCAATAAGGCATATAGACTATTAAGCAAATTAAAAACAAGTAACATAAGAACGCAACTTTTCACGGGCCACTGCGGAACGAAGGCCTACCTATGTAGGTTCAAACTGGCTGGTGACCCATTCTGCTCGTGCGACGAACAGACGGAAGAAACTATCGAGCATATTCTAACCGAATGTCCAAGGTTCTCCTTAAAGAGACTCGAATGTGAGATCAGAATGGGCCACCAGCTTGAAGCGTCTAACCTGCACGGGCTGATCGATAATGACAACTGCCGGACCCATTTCCTAGCCTTTGCAGAAGAAGTTCTGTATACCGCTGCAAAGGCAAATGGGTCAACCATAACATTACAAAGTTAGCTCTAAACCGAGATTTATACGAGTAATCGTGTAAACTATTGTTTATATGTAATAAGTCCGCAGAGCACTGTACCTGGCCAGAACTCAATCGCGCTTCCAGAGCACTCCGTTGTTTTGCCGGAGGCCACGGAGATCGAAACCGGTGGTGACGCAGGCGACGTCGGCTGCGTCGGCAGCGGTGGTTGCCTCGGTGAGGCTGGGGACTCCGGAGACACCGGAGCCACTGGCTGCGCCGGCAGCCTTGGAAGCGTCGGCAGCAGCGGTTGCTTCGGTGGCGCCGGGGACTCCGGAGATATCGGAGGCGTCGGCAGCGTTGACAGAGCTGGCAGCGTTGGCAGCGTTGGTGGCGTTGGCGGTGCTTCCGATGATGCCAAATTGGAAGCGCGATCGAGGGGGCACTGATTATTAATTATAATTGAAAATAATATGAATTATAAATAAAAGAAATAGTGTAATGAGTATATATCCTAGTAACTTCGTATAATAAGATTTGTTTTGTGTACCTACATTAATAAAAAAAAAAAAAAAAAAAAAAAAAAAAAAACCTAGTATAAGACCCATTATTGTAAGTATATTAAGCCTTACTGTAGAACTTAGTATATAAAAAAAAAAAAATAAAAAAAAAAAAAAAAAAAAAAAAAAAAAAAAACTTAGATTAAAATGAAATCAAAAAAAAGTTAATAATAAGAAAGAAAACAAGCGTTACATAATAAATAGTAACGGTAGAAAATAGTAACAAAAAAAAAAAAAAAAAAAAAAAAAAAAAAAAAAAAACCTAACCTAACCTAACCTAACCTAACCTAACCTAACCTAACCTAACCTAACCTAACCTAACCTAACCTAACCTAACCTAACCTAACCTAACCTAACCTAACCTAACCTAACCTAACCTAACCTAACCTAACCTAACCTAACCTAACCTAACCTAACCTAACCTAACCTAACCTAACCTAACCTAACCTAACCTAACCTAACCTAACCTAACCTAACCTAACCTAACCTAACCTAACCTAACCTAACCTAACCTAACCTAACCTAACCTAACCTAACCTAACCTAACCTAACCTAACCTAACCTAACCTAACCTAACCTAACCTAACCTAACCTAACCTAACCTAACCTAACCTAACCTAACCTAACCTAACCTAACCTAACCTAACCTAACCTAACCTAACCTAACCTAACCTAACCTAACCTAACCTAACCTAACCTAACCTAACCTAACCTAACCTAACCTAACCTAACCTAACCTAACCTAACCTAACCTAACCTAACCTAACCTAACCTAACCTAACCTAACCTAACCTAACCTAACCTAACCTAACCTAACCTAACCTAACCTAACCTAACCTAACCTAACCTAACCTAACCTAACCTAACCTAACCTAACCTAACCTAACCTAACCTAACCTAACCTAACCTAACCTAACCTAACCTAACCTAACCTAACCTAACCTAACCTAACCTAACCTAACCTAACCTAACCTAACCTAACCTAACCTAACCTAACCTAACCTAACCTAACCTAACCTAACCTAACCTAACCTAACCTAACCTAACCTAACCTAACCTAACCTAACCTAACCTAACCTAACCTAACCTAACCTAACCTAACCTAACCTAACCTAACCTAACCTAACCTAACCTAACCTAACCTAACCTAACCTAACCTAACCTAACCTAACCTAACCTAACCTAACCTAACCTAACCTAACCTAACCTAACCTAACCTAACCTAACCTAACCTAACCTAACCTAACCTAACCTAACCTAACCTAACCTAACCTAACCTAACCTAACCTAACCTAACCTAACCTAACCTAACCTAACCTAACCTAACCTAACCTAACCTAACCTAACCTAACCTAACCAGTCGCGCTCCAGCCGTCGTACGGAGCAGTCGCATTTCGGAGTCGCTCCGCTGGTGACTTCGGTCGGCGGGAGGTCACCAACCACCGGTGACCGCCGGTGACCACTGGTGACCTCCTGAAGTGGAAGTGTCCCCTGACGAAGTCCCTGGAGCCGGGAGCGGCGCCCTACCACCTGAGCGCCCCTAGCACTGGCCCTGGGACCCCAGCACCGTGACTCCGGACGGCCTCCGATGGAATTTTTCCGAAGATTCCTGGTGACATGTCACCGATTTGCGGTGATTTCGGTGACACACAAGTCACCGTCTCCGGTGATTTCGGTGACACAGGTCACTGAATCTGGTGACTTACGCGGCCGAGCTTCTGTGGCGGAGCGCCCGGTGCCGGGAGCGGCGCCCTACTACCTGAGCGCCCCTTGCACTGGCGCTGCGACTCCCGCCGCGTGCCTCCCGAGGACCTCCGATGGAGTTCTTCACAAGAACCCGGGTGACATATCACCAATCTTTGGTGACATGTCACCAATCTTTGGTGACATAGTCACCATCTGGGGACCTGTCACCACCTCTGGTGACTTCAGTCACCTTCTTCGGTGACATTGGTGACATTGGTCACTTATGAAGCGTCGGCAGCTGGAGATACACCAAATCGTCATCCACGTGCGTCCAGTACTGGAGACCTTGAGACTCAAGAACACCATCGAGTCACCCACCCAGCGTCATCGTCGAGGGACTTCAGTGACATGTCTCCTTCGGGAGGACACTTAAGTGATTGTGCCAGTGTTTGTTGTGACCGAATAACAAAAAGGGAAATACTCCCCTATTACAGTGTTGTCATGAGTGAGTTCTCACCGGATTGCAGTGTACGGATTACAGTGCCCATGTATTGTGGACGTCACTCCCAGGACATTATAACTTCTCCTCGGTAAGCAGCTTATTTCCCTTCCTTAAATGTGACATTTACCCGTGCTTTCGGCGTGATCTTCCTGCATTAACCTCATGACACACCTCGGCGAACACTCATGTGGCCACACTTTCATCTGTAAATATTTAATTTAAGAAGTAATCTAAGTATTTAATAATAAGATCTAGACTGTACCTATGTGTCATCATTAAGTGTCTGCTCATTACCTGATACTCAATCGTATTAACCAATAACAATCCAACAAATACTTATAACCATTTATACAAACTTAATATCATTCTCCATCATCAATTCACTCCACAATCAAAATTATTCAGTCATACACCATATACAAACCAGAAATTTATCATATCTCTCACCATCTACACTCCATTAACCATATACTTATTACCATTTAACTCAATACACTATATTAACCAATAACAGTCCATCAACTACTCACAACCATTTATACTAACTTAATATTATTCTCTATCATCAATTCATAACCAATAACAATCTAACAACTACTCACAACCATTTATACTAACTTAATATTATTCTCTATCATCAATTCATAACCAATAACAATCTAACAACTACTCACAACCATTTATACTAACTTAATATTATTCTCTATCATCAATTCATACCACAATTAAATCTCTTAAATTATTCAGTCTTACACCATTTTCAAACCAGCAATTTATTATATCTCGCACCATCCACACTCCATTAACCATATACTTACGCATCATCATTACCATTTAACTCAATACATTATATTAACCAATAACAATCCAACAACTACTCACAACCATTTATACTAACTTAATATTATTCTCTATCATCAATTAATACCATAATTAAATCTCTTAAAATATTCAGTCTTACACCACTTATAAACCAGCAATTTATTATATCTCGCATCATCCACACTCCATTAACCATATACTTACGCATCATCATTACCATTTAACTCAATACATTATATTAACCAATAACAATCCTACAACTACTCACAACCATTTATACTAACTTAATATTATTCTCTATCATCAATTCATACCACAATTAAATCTCTGAAATTATCCAGTCTTACACCATTTACAAACCAGCAATTTATTATATTTCGCGCCATCTACACTCCACTAACTATAAACTTATGCATCATCTTACCTTAAAACTCAATACACTATCTATATTCAAGCAACTTATCATATTTCACGCCAGACTCTAGTACTGACTACTGTATTCTCTATATTCTTTTACTCAACTTATGTACCACCAATATGCTTTAATATTAGTACTACTATATATGGCACTAATGTATTAATTATTGTCACCGGATTTGTCAGACTTTGGTCACCGGTTGGTGGCTTTGGTCGCCGACTGGTGACATTGGTTGCCGGTTGGTGATTTTGGTCACCGGCTGGTGACTTCGGTCGCTGGCTGGTGACTTTGGTCACCGGCTGGTGCCTTTGGTCACCGGTTGGTGACTTTGGTCGCCGGCTGGTGGCTTTGGTCACCGATTGGTGACTTTGGTCACCGGCTGTTTATATGTATAATTCATGTTAATAGGTTTAATAATAGTTTAATTAGATTAAGACTTAGAGACTTGTATATATGTAAATATGCTAGGATTAAGATATTGTTAAGTTTAGGATAAGACAACAGCCTCTCCCATAATATCCTGGGTAGCTGTCCCCTGCCTTGAGTGCTTCAGTGGGGTGGCACCATTGCGGGGGGAGTCATCTTGGAATGGGGGACGCCAAAATAGGCTTCAACTTGGGAGATTTTACTCTCCCAGGTATGTATATAATATATTGTAAGATAGGTTAAGACTCAATAGTAGTAGGTTCCATCTTGAGGGGCGGGGCCATTTCACTAGCAACCTTCGGTTTTGTGTCTTGACGAGGGCCTGGTGAGGTGGCCCGGACCCTCGAGATGGCTGTAAATAATTATAGGTTAAGACAACAGTCCCTCTCATAATCTCCTAGTAACTGTCCCTCCCGCCTTGAGTACTTCGGGAGATGGTGCCATTGCGGGGGGCTGAGACCGGGAACGAGAGTCGACAAAAACATCTCAGCTTGGGGGTTCACCCTCCCAAGCATGTATATATTAAAACTGTATAAAAGGTTAGGATATTAATAAGTCCCTTTTTGGGGAGCCGGGTCACTTGACCGGTAACCCTCGTTTTCGGGGTTCGCGAGGGCCTGGTTTGGTGGCTTGGACCCTCAGGAATTGTTGTTAATATGTATATTTTGTAAATAGTCTCTCATTTAAGTAGGTTTCTAAGGATTTAGAATTAAGTTTAATCATAAGTTTATAACTCAAACTGTAAGAGGACACAAAAAAAAAAAAAAAAAAAAAAAAAAAAAAAAAAAAAAAAAAAATACGATGTACAAAAATAGACATTTAAGAGGGAAAAAAAAAAAAAAAAAAAAAAAAAAAAAAAAGTGTGTCCTCCAATATAAAATAATCTTGTAATCTGTACCTGTACATAAGAGTATGTATCCTTATATATGTATACAAATATTTATTACACATATTTATATATACCTATTTATTTATAATATATATTTGTAAAATACTTATGTACAGGTCCCTTATAAATTACCAATATGTTATGTAATCTCCCCTGGCGTGGGGATGGGAGGGGTGCTGTGGGGGGGCCTGCGGGGTGGCTCTGGTGGACTGAACGATGGACAATATCCAATCCAAACCAGCTCAACCAACTCTCATTGGCCAGCGTTCAGTCCATTGGAGTTGCCCTGTGGAGTCCGCCACTGGCTCTTCTTTTTGTCTCGGCGTCAGGCGGCGGTCCGGTCGTCATCACTTCATTTACTTATATACACTTGTACCAATAACTCATTATACCACACCAAAAAGCAACTTATAACACATTATATCTTATCAAATACAAACACTTTTTTTATACCCACTTACATCAACTGATTTAAATCACTGCATACACCAACACACTATGTCCCCTTATTCAAATACATTATTTGTTAAAGCAACTTAAAATTTACTGTACCTTCTCAATCACACTACATAAACATCACTCTTGAAACATACACATACATCAAATAACTTCTCAAACTACACCACTACAATCACTTATTTACACTCCCACTAATACTCACCATAACTATTATTATAAGTATTATATTCTTTTCCATTTTCGTATTAATATCTATTCTTCTTCCTCCAATCCTATCCACATCCCTTTCCTTCCCAACCCTTATAAATTATATACCTATATATATATATATATCTAAGTATTTATCGCCTCCACCCTTTCCACAAATCTCTCCTCCCTTACCCAATCATCTAATTCCTTCTCTAATCATAAATTCCTCTTCCTTTATCCTCCCCTACATCCTTCCTATTTCCAACCAACTCAGCCCCAACCAACTTACTCCTATTCCCATCCACTTAGCACGGGAAGGGTAAGAAGTATACCGTTAGCATCGAGCCCTTCCCATATGTGCCAATCCAAACCCTCTTCCTTTCAAAAAAAAAAAAACCTAACCTAACCTAACCTAACCTAACCTAACCTAACCTAACCTAACCTAACCTAACCTAACCTAACCTAACCTAACCTAACCTAACCTAACCTAACCTAACCTAACCTAACCTAACCTAACCTAACCTAACCTAACCTAACCTAACCTAACCTAACCTAACCTAACCTAACCTAACCTAACCTAACCTAACCTAACCTAACCTAACCTAACCTAACCTAACCTAACCTAACCTAACCTAACCTAACCTAACCTAACCTAACCTAACCTAACCTAACCTAACCTAACCTAACCTAACCTAACCTAACCTAACCTAACCTAACCTAACCTAACCTAACCTAACCTAACCTAACCTAACCTAACCTAACCTAACCTAACCTAACCTAACCTAACCTAACCTAACCTAACCTAACCTAACCTAACCTAACCTAACCTAACCTAACCTAACCTAACCTAACCTAACCTAACCTAACCTAACCTAACCTAACCCACTTAACTTAAGTTTTGGTTTTATAAGTGACAGTGACGTTTGATACGTCTATTGAAAGGTCTGGACGAGTGTGTTACGACAGTAATAGTTTTAATCCAAATTTTACATATTAACACATATTTTTGGCGTATTTTAGTAAATTCAGTGAAAATCTACATTTTTAATTAATTTCTTCGTTGTTTGTTGTCCAATTTTGGTGTTAGGTAGGTCAGATCCTTTATCTCGACCGCCCCTAATTGTTTCGGCAGACAGCGACCTACATTTGTGCAAAATTCCAACTTTTTTGATACATTTTCTTTAAAAATCACGTTTTTCGGCTATCTTCAAAATTTTTTCAAGAAACTTTTTAGTAATTTCAATTTATTTGACATCCTCGTAACCTCCTGCGTCTCTGGACATATTGCACGTCGCGATCGGACAAAGTTAAATTACAATTTTACCTGTACTTGTATATTTTCAAGTACCAAAAAGTCGATATAACCGGGCTCAAACGCTCCATACATTTACTTAACTTAAGTTTTGGTTTTATAAGTGACAGTGACGTTTGATACGTCTATTGAAAGGTCTGGACGAGTGTGTTACGACAGTAATAGTTTTAATCCAAATTTTACATATTAACACATATTTTTGGCGTATTTTAGTAAATTCAGTGAAAATCTACATTTTTAATTAATTTCTTCGTTGTTTGTTGTCCAATTTTGGTGTTAGGTAGGTCAGATCCTTTATCTCGACCGCCCCTAATTGTTTCGGCAGACAGCGACCTACATTTGTGCAAAATTCCAACTTTTTTGATACATTTTCTTTAAAAATCACGTTTTTCGGCTATCTTCAAAATTTTTTCAAGAAACTTTTTAGTAATTTCAATTTATTTGACATCCTCGTAACCTCCTGCGTCTCCAGATATATTGCACGTCGCGATCGGACAAGGTGAAATTACAATTCTTACCCACCCCCACGCCACCCAATATACTTTAGTACTAGCTAAATAGAGTGGGTGAACAAAACGCTTGCGCGATCTATTTCGACGAAAGCGCCATCTAGTTTAAGAATTTGCTGTTACTGATAAATTTCATTATCTGACATACCTGGGTTCTTACCTATGGCTGACACGGTGTAGACTACTCGCGGCTGCTCCTCTCCCGGCTGCCGTCGCGTCGCTCTCCACCTGAAACAAGAAAAGTTATAAATCAGAATAGTTTTACAAAAAGAAAAGTAGGTACAGCATAAAATACATTCATTGACCAATCCATAGTAAAAAATTTGGCTTGGGATCTGCAAGTTATATAGTTTGCAGAGTACTGGGCTAAATTTTCATCTGTGATATACTTGTTTGTGTGTGTTTTGTGGTTTATTGACCAATCTCTTTAACTATCTGGATCCTCTGCAAGGCAGTTTACACCTTGCAGAGCTTTTAACTAAATTATATTTTATAAATTTCTAATATTAATTATTGTTGGTTAGGTTAGCTATGTTCTCCACCCCGCCTAAAACCCGCGTAACGACCGAGGGGCCTCCTAAGCCCAGGGAAACGTCCACCGCCGCCTTGGCGCGGGCTCCTCCAGTGAGGGAGGGGTACGTGCGGCGGTTGTCCGGGGAGCTCGAGTCGCTGAGTACAGCGGCCCGTGTCACCCCGCCCACCGCCGCCGCGCCTCGCTTGCTGGAGAAGACCGTCACCAAGGCGAAGGCCCCCGCCCACACTAACCCGCTAGCGAACAACACGACCCTCAATAAAAAAGTGTTGTTCGCCGAGTCTCAGCGGGTGGTGGAGGCAAGGGAGTTGATAAAAGAGACTAAAAGGATAATGAGTGAAAATACGAACATGAAGCGGGACGTCAAGGCTCATATACATGAGTGCTTGGAAGTGTTACTAAGAATGATAAAGGAATCGGAGGAGGAGAAAGGAGTAAAAACCAAAGTGGTGGAAAAGGAGGAGACGGTTAAATATATAGAAATTAGTGAGGAGAGACGAAAAGAGGAGAAAAAGATGGTTGAGTTAATTGAAGGGCATGCGAAGATTTTGAATGAAAACAAGGAGGAAATAAAAGAATTAAAAGAGATTATAGGAAGGCACGTTGAGCTGACTCAGGGGAGCTATGCGAGTGTGGCGGCTGGCCCTCCCAGGGTCAAACCGGTTGTAGGGACGGCCGTCCACTCGGTAGTAGTCAGCTCAAACGCTGATGAAGAAACAAGTGAAGAAGTGCTAGGGAAGATTAGGGAAGCAGTAAATGCGAGGGAAGAGGGAATGAAAATAGAAAGCATAAGGAAGGCAAAGGATTGTAAAGTAATTATAGGATGTAGGACGAGAGAAGAAATCGTTAGAGTAAAAGAGAAAATAAAGACAGCCGGGAAAAATCTAAATGTGGCGGAGATAACTAATAAGGACCCTCTTGTCGTCCTTAGGGACGTTATGAGTTACAACAACAACGAGCAAGTGGTGGAAGGGTTAAGGGCTCAAAATAAGGAAATATTTGAAGGGATAGAGCTGGAGGAAAATAGGATTGAAGTCAAGTACAGAAAAAGAACCCGAAACCCTCACACCGAACACATAGTTCTTAAAGTGTCTCCTAAACTTTGGGGACGCTTGACGGAAGCCAGCAAGGTTCACATCGACCTGCAAAGGGTGAAAGTGGCAGACCACTCGCCGCTCATACAGTGTGCGCGGTGCCTCGGATACGGCCACGGGAAACGATTTTGTCAGGATCCCGTGGACGTATGCAGCCACTGCGGGGGGCCTCACCTCAGGTCGGAGTGTACCGGGCTGGCGGAGGGTTCGCTGCCACGATGCGTGAATTGCGTGGGCGCCAAGCTTGAGCGGGTGGATCACAACGCCTTCAGCGAGGAGTGTCCTATCAGAAGGCGTTGGGATACACTCGCCCGCTCTACAGTCCAGTATTGTTAAGGGCGCTCACGGGGATCACGCGGCGGCAAACTTGAGTAGCATACTACCCGTATGGAGCGATACAGATGAACTATGTGTTCGATGGGAGGATAAGGAAGTGGAAGGGATAAAAGGAAGATACATAGGAGATGAAACGGCGATCTCACTCGCTTTGGAATTAACGTCTGTGAAATGGAATGTTAGATTTTCTATGGAAAGTACTAAATCAGAGAAAGCAAATTGGGACCGGTTTCGTGGGAAACAGGCCCAAATTTGGAGGAATGAAGGAAAACAGCTGGAAAAAGTTGGAAAGCGAGTGAGACCGCCGAGGAAGTGTGAGAAGACAGAAGTGAAAAAGACAGCAACAGTAAGGAAAGGTAGAAACTGTAAAACCACGGAGAGCGGAACCCTCGGCGACATGTCACCGGCTTGGGAAACAGATGGCGGAGGTGAGGCCTCTTGCTCCAGTGTAAATAACAATAATCGTCAGAATTCACTTATAGCGGAAATTCTAGCTGAAATGCTGATGCAATTTTGGAAAGAGGGACGCACTGGAGTTAGAGGTCTATGTTTCTGCGCATTCGTCGGGGATGCCGCTTTTCAGAGGAATGGGGAAGTGCCGGGATGGAAATTGATCTGGGTGAATGGATGGAGGAAATGGTTGGTTCGGAGAGGCAGAAATTGGATAGAATTGATTGATTGGATGGAAAAAAGAAAGATATGGATATGCAGTGAAAAATTATTGTTAAGATGAACATCATGATAGAGATTAAAAAAGCCAAATAACGTATATAAGAATATTAGAAATTTTTAAATAGAAAGGGAAAATAGCATACAGTGTAAAGAAATTAAACGTAAATAGAAAAATGTAGACAACATAGTGTGAGCGCACATCAGCGCAACATATTAACAAACCTGAAAGATGTTACGAAAGGAATAAAGCTGCACAACGACTCATCCCACCCTCAATGAGGTAAGGAGCAAACCAAACCAAGAAAAAAAAAAAAAAAAAACCTAACCTAACCTAACCTAACCTAACCTAACCTAACCTAACCTAACCTAACCTAACCTAACCTAACCTAACCTAACCTAACCTAACCTAACCTAACCTAACCTAACCTAACCTAACCCACTAAACTTAAGTTTTGGTTTTTAAGTGACAGTGACGTTTGATACGTCTATTGAAAGGTCTGGACGAGTGTGTTACGACAGTAATAGTTTTAATCCAAATTTTACATATTTACACATATTTTTGGCGTATTTTAGTAAATTCAGTGAAAATCTTCATATTTAACTAAATTCCTCGTTGTTTGTTGTCCAATTTTGGTGTTAGGCGTGTCGGACCTTTTGTCTCGACCGCCCCTAATTGTTTCGGCAGACAGCGACCTACATTTGTGCAAAGTTCCAACTTTTTTGATACATTTTCTTTAAAAATCACGTTTTTCGGCTATCTTCAAAATTTTTTCAGGAAACTTTTTAGTAATTCCAATTTATTTGACATCCTCGTAACCTCCTGCGTCTCCAGATATATTGCACGTCGCGATCGGACAAGGTGAAATTACAATTTTACCTGTACTTGTATTTTTTCAAGTACAAAAAAGTCGATATACCGGGTTCAAAAGCGCCATACATTTACTAAACTTAAGTTTTGGTTTTTAAGTGACAGTGACGTTTGATACGTCTATTGAAAGGTCTGGACGAGTGTGTTACGACAGTAATAGTTTTAATCCAAATTTTACATATTTACACATATTTTTGGCGTATTTTAGTAAATTCAGTGAAAATCTTCATATTTAACTAAATTCCTCGTTGTTTGTTGTCCAATTTTGGTGTTAGGCGTGTCGGACCTTTTGTCTCGACCGCCCCTAATTGTTTCGGCAGACAGCGACCTACATTTGTGCAAAGTTCCAACTTTTTTGATACATTTTCTTTAAAAATCACGTTTTTCGGCTATCTTCAAAATTTTTTCAGGAAACTTTTTAGTAATTCCAATTTATTTGACATCCTCGTAACCTCCTGCGTCTCCAGATATATTGCACGTCGCGATCGGACAAGGTGAAATTACAATTTTACCTGTACTTGTATTTTTTCAAGTACAAAAAAGTCGATATACCGGGTTCAAAAGCGCCATACATTTACTAAACTTAAGTTTTGGTTTTTAAGTGACAGTGACGTTTGATACGTCTATTGAAAGGTCTGGACGAGTGTGTTACGACAGTAATAGTTTTAATCCAAATTTTACATATTTACACATATTTTTGGCGTATTTTAGTAAATTCAGTGAAAATCTTCATATTTAACTAAATTCCTCGTTGTTTGTTGTCCAATTTTGGTGTTAGGCGTGTCGGACCTTTTGTCTCGACCGCCCCTAATTGTTTCGGCAGACAGCGACCTACATTTGTGCAAAGTTCCAACTTTTTTGATACATTTTCTTTAAAAATCACGTTTTTCGGCTATCTTCAAAATTTTTTCAGGAAACTTTTTAGTAATTCCAATTTATTTGACATCCTCGTAACCTCCTGCGTCTCCAGATATATTGCACGTCGCGATCGGACAAGGTGAAATTACAATTTTTACCCACCCCCACGCCACCCAATATATTTTAGTACTAGATTAAAAGAGTGGGTGAACATATCGCTTGCGCGATCTAATTTGACGGAAGCGCCATCTAGATTATAATAGAGTAAGACTTACCTCGGTACACTTACCGTGGACTTGACTTGGTGTAGACCGCTCGCGGCTGCTTCTCTCCCGGCTGCCGTCGCGTCGCTCTGCACCTGAAACAAAAATAGACAACATTTAGAACAATTTATTCAATTTATTATTTTCAATAGGAACATATATCGACATTATCATAGTCATTCATAATTCTTGTTTTGCAAACCTCTTTACAGTTTGCAGAGCACTAGTTTTAAGGATTTGACTGTGATATATTTATTTTTGCGTGTTTTTGTGTTCGTGTTGTGGTTTATTGACCAAACATTTTAACTATTTGGATCCTCTGCGAGACAGTTTACACCTCGCAGAGCTTTTAACCAAATTAATATATTAATCTTATTTAATTCTTTAAGTTCATTGCTAGTTAGGTAGGTAATCATGTTCTCCACCCCGCCTAAAACCCGCGTTACTTACGAAGGGCCTCCTAAGCCCAGAGAATCGTCCACCGCCGCCTTGGCGCGGGCTCCTCCAGTGAGGGAGGGGTACGTGCGGCGGTTGTCCGGGGAGCTCGAGTCGCTGAGTACAGCGACCCGCGTCACCCCGCCCACCGCCGCCGCGCCTCGCTTGCCGGAGAAGACCGTCACCAAGGCGAAGGCCCCCGCACTCACCAACCCACTAGCGAACAACACGATCCTTAATAAAAAAGTGTTGTTCGCCGACTCCCAGCGGGTGGTGGAGGCAAGGGAGCTGATAAAGGAGACGAAACGGATTATGAGTGAGAACACAAACATGAAGCGGGATGTTAAGGCCAATATCATCGAGTGTTTGGAACATCTACTTAGGATGATAAAGGAATCGGAAGAGGAGAAAGGGGTCAAACCTAAAGTGGTGGAAAAAGGAGAGGTTAGGAACACGGAAATAAGTGAAGAAAGGAGGAAAGAAGAAAAGAAGATGGTAGAATTGATTGAAGGGCATGCTAAGATCTTAAAGGAAAACAAGGAAGAGATGGAAAAGTTGAAGGAAGCGCTGGGAAACCACCAGGAAAAAGTAACATATGCGAGTGTGACGGCCGACCCTCCCAGTGTTAAACCTGTAAGAGGAACGGCCGTGCACTCGGTGGTGGTCAACTCCTCCGACGACACGGAGACCAGCGAACAGGTTTTAGAAAAAGTCAGGAAAGCGGTTAATGCGAAAGAAGAAGGCATAAAAGTAGACAAAATAAGAAAGGCAAAAGACGGCAAAGTAATTATAGGATGTGGATCGCGGGAGGAATTGGGAAGGATCAGGGAAAGGTTAAGGACAGTGGGAAAGGACTTAAGTGTGAAAGAGATGGAAAATAATGACCCCCTGGTAATTCTCAGGGAGGTCATGAAATACAATAAAGACGATGATGTGACACAAGGACTTAGAGTCCAAAATAAACAGTTATTTGAAGGACTTGGAAAGGAAGAGGATAGGATTGAAATAAAATACCGGAAGAGGACACGAAACCCTCACACCGAGCACATCGTCCTCAAAGTGTCCCCGAAGCTCTGGCGCCGTCTAACGGACGCTGGCAAGGTGCACATCGACCTACAGAGAGTGCATGTGGCAGACCACTCGCCACTTATACAGTGTGCGCGGTGCCTTGGGTACGGCCACGGGAAACGATTCTGTCGGGATCCCGTGGACGTATGCAGCCACTGTGGGGGGCCGCACCTCAGGTCGGAGTGCACCAGGCTGGCTGATGGCTCTCTGCCGCGGTGTGTCAATTGCGTGGGTGCCAAGTTGGATCGAGTGGATCACAACGCCTTCAGTGAGGATTGTCCCATTAGAAGGCGTTGGGATGCACTCGCTCGATCAACGGTGCAATACTGCTGAAGGCACCCATGACAACACCAAGTCTGTGGACGCGGCTGGAAGAACGGGAGGGAGAGACACGGAGGAACGATGGGCTCGCTGCGAAAGGAAAGAGAGGGATGTAAGAGAAAGAGAAGTGTATACGGAGAAGGAGGCAGACGGGAAGGAAATAAAAGAAAACATGGCAATCGCTCTTGAACTACAAATGGAAAAGAAAAAATGGACTGTTAAAATTGCAGATTGCAAATTTAAAGAAGAGATGGCAAATGGGGACCGGTTTTTTGTGAAACCGGCCCAAATTTGGTGGACTGAGAAAATTAGAAATGGAAAATTTGGAGAGCAAGAGAGATTGTTACGGAGAAAGCAAAAGATGGAAAAGAAAAGTTTTGGAAATGACGATTGCAGAACAGATGCTACCGAGACCTTCTTCCACTCCAATGTGACAATTACAGAGCCGAAGAATTACCTGAGATCAAGAATTCTAACCAAAAAGTTGAAGCTGTTTTGGAAGAAGGCACACATTGGAGTGGAAGAATGGAGGGACAAGATAAAAGAAAATAAGAACTCAGAAAGATCACAACGCGAGACTGAAAAGGAAATCAAACGACAGAAAAATTGTAATAACCAACAAAAGATAGACGAAGATAGTAACATAATAAAAGAATATAGTAGAATAAAATATTGATATAAAGTGATAAAATATTGTATGAAATAATATAAAATAAAATTAGTAAACTTAGATAAATAAATTTAGATAAAACATTACAAGAAGCGCACAGCAGCGCACATATTAACAAATATAATAAAGGATATGAAAGGACAGAAAGAGATCCAACGTCTCATCCCACCCTCAATGAGGTTTCGGAGAAAACCAATTATAAAAAAAAAAAAAAAAAAAAAACCTAAAATCCGTTCAATTGAGCCTGCCTAAATACTGTACCGTATACCAGGCCGAACTCTTAGCCATTAGCAGAGCCACGAGCGAAGTTCTAAAAAGGAGTGAAAATAGCTTCGGGATCTACAGCGACTCGAGGTCGGCGCTCCAAACAGTTGTAAGTAACGAAGCTCTTCACCCGCTGGCCATGGAAGCCCGCAGAAACCTCGACGGGGCCTTGACCCAAGGCAAAGATATCTCTTTGTTTTGGATCAAGGCACACGCCGGGCTAGCGGGGAATGAGCGCGCGGACTGTTTGGCGAAGAAGGCAGCATTGGCGAGTCGGAGGCGGCCTGACTACGACAAGTGCCCGATCTCATTCGTGAAAAGTCAAGCTCGAAGCTCAACGATTCACGAATGGAATCGGAGATACAGCAGTGGAGAGACCGCCTCCGTCACGAGGATGTTTCTTCCGGACGCCGCAGCAGGATACCGCCTAGTAAGGAAGCTTCAACCGGTTGGAGTGCTGACCCAGTTACTGACAGGGCACGGAGGGTTCTCCCAGTACCTTCACAGGTTTAAGTGCAGGGAGAGCCCTTCGTGCATCTGTGACCCTGTAGAAATAGAAACGATCCAGCATATACTTTTTGAGTGCCCAGTCCACGCAATAGACAGACACAATTTAGAATGCTCTCTAGACACATCTCTAACGATAAACACGGTCAGTAACATGCTAGAGGACAGGAAGAAGAGAGAACTAACCCAACCCAAACCCAACCCAAACCCAACCCAAACCCAACCCAAACCCAACCCAAACCCAACCCAAACCCAACCCAAACCCAACCCAAACCCAACCCAAACCCAACCCAAACCCAACCCAAACCCAACCCAAACCCAACCCAAACCCAACCCAAACCCAACCCAAACCCAACCCAAACCCAACCCAAACCCAACCCAAACCTAACCCAAACCTAACCCAAACCTAACCCAAACCTAACCCAAACCTAACCCAAACCTAACCCAAACCTAACCCAAACCTAACCCAAACCTAACCCAAACCTAACCCAAACCTAACCCAAACCTAACCCAAACCTAACCCAAACCTAACCCAAACCTAACCCAAACCTAACCCAAACCTAACCCAAACCTAACCCAAACCTAACCCAAACCTAACCTAAAATAAAAAAAAAAAGGTAGCACTCCGGGAGTGCCGGCAGAAGTGAAAACTTCAATATTAACGTTGTGTTTAATTATAAGTATAAAAATACTATCATTTATGAGGTAGAATACAATGTTTATTTATTGCGCTATCGTACACAAATATGACAATTTATATGTTGTTATTTATAATATTATATCGTTATTTATATATAACATTAAATTTTATCTCTCAGAAAAATCAACTTCCATCCATAATTTCGACGACTTTTACACCATCGTTATTATCAGAATCATCATCGCAAATTTTTACAACTGATACAATTGGTTTATGATAACTGAAGTAAGATACAAACAGTTTTGATTCGAACCTATTTAAGTGTCTAATAAAAAAAATATAAAATATAAAAATATAAAATATTAAAAAAAAATATCGGGCGCGCGCTTGTCTAAGCCCCCTGTGCCGCCTAAACAGAGCAGCACACTCAGGCACATGGAACAAAATACTCTACGAGAAGAATGACAACTACGTAGGACGGGACGGCTAACACGCGGACACTAGGGCTGCCGTGTTATAGCACGGAACTAATTCAAAACGCGGGAAAATTTAAAAATCCATCTATAGGTACCTACATATATATGTTTACTATATCTACCTATAAATGTATATTGCTATGTATAGTATGCGTATAGGTATGAAATAAAACTAACATGATTTACACATTTTTTTAAATATAATTTATTTTCTTTTCAATGCCCATCTTGATTCATCGTCAACAAACTGCCTGTTTCTGACCACACAAAATCGATTGATGCACATGAGCACTGTGTTTTCTTCTAAAATTCCTTTGCCAGGTTTCTGTAAATATATAAAAAGACATGTATTTTGGTAACAAATTATAAACTAAATATTATTATAAGAAATTACTAGTGAAATGGGTGAACTCCATAATATTAGGTACCTACTATATTTTATCTTACATAATATATTATAAATGTCAAAGTTTGTAAGAATGTATGGATGTTTGGATGTATGTTTTTTACTCTTTCACACCTAAACAGGTGGACTGATTGAGCTGAAATTTGGTATAGCTTAGACCCTGGAATAACACATAGACTATTAGTACAGCGTGTAAAACCGCTGGGCTCAGCTAGTTATTATATAATAGTATAGTACAGGATATTTGTACAGGAAAATGAATAGTTGTTGTTTAACCCGGGCCCAATTGAGCCGCTTGGGTTAACCTGCTCAATTGGGCCGCAACCACCCCATTAGAATTTAGGCTCTAATTTAAATATGCTAGAAACTTATTCAATCCACCCCTGCTAAAAACAATTGAAGCGCTAGTAGCGGAGGAGTTAAGACATACATATTTTATTACCTGGAGCAGATTAAGCCTCGGAGGGCTCAACTCCTTTGAAAATTCAGAAGAAGAACCAGTGTTCTTTGTTCTTCCATCCATCCCAGCAAGATGTACTGGGTTGAATGCTTTGCTAAAACAATGAAAAAAAAACTTTAAATTTTGAGTCACACACTCAATAAAATTGGTGGGCAGGCTTACTTAATAGATTCATAACTAATGACATGAGTGATGCATAAAATCAATAAAACCTGTGAATAACCTATGGTCTTTTTTGGTACACAAATAATATCTCTTCTATCTAAAATTATTTAATTAAATTTGAACTTACTTGAACTTTCAATGTTTGGTTGTTGTCATTATTTTCTTCTCTCTCCTGGGCCAAAATATTATTTGCATAAGGTACAGCAAACTTATTCAATCTTGTTTTTTTTAAACATGTGTAATAGCGGATTCATCAAAATGTATTCCACATATTCCAGACACGTACAGCTTATATAATGACTGCTCAGATGAACAATCATCATTAGGAAAACAGTACTATGCCCAAATCTTGGCCCTGAAAATAAAATTGTTATTGGTTAGGTTGTTCTTGGTTGATTAGGTTGGTTAGGCACTAAAGCATTTGAAGTGCAATAAATGTACATAAAAAACTTACAAAGATCCGGGTGTGGATCTGGAAGGTAGAGGGAATCTATGGAAGGTAATAGCAGGATTTTCCAAAGAAAATATGCCACACATCGCACGGGTTTTACACATGAGTCAATTACTTACAAAATAAATATAAAAACAAACTCGGTCTGTGTCGTTAATCGTTATGGAGTCTTTTTCTCACAAAACTTATACAATTAATATTATAAAACGTCTCTATCGTGGTGGTTTTATCGTAACAGTTTATTGGAGCCTCAATTTTACATAGAATTTATCATTAACAAGTGAATTAAATTAAAAATTAAAAAAAACCCCCAACGCAATACGTAATTCACCATTTTTTGATGGCGGCCATCTTGGATTTTAAATTTTATATAGTGGGCTGTATTCTACTCGTTAAGCCCTTTCATTTGATACCCATATTGAGGGGGTCGTGGAAGAAAAAAGTAATCCGCCATTTTGTAGCAGCGGCCATCTTGGACCGATTTTCACCAAACATGGCTAAGAACACTCTCGACTAACTCTACTTTCAAACAAAAAAAACTAAATCAAAATCCGTTCATCCGTTTGGGCGCTACGATGCCACAGACAGACACATACACACACACACACACACACACACACACACACACACACAGACAGACAGACACGTCAAACTTATAACACCCCGTCGTTTTGCGTCGGGGGTTAAAAAGGGCATTTAACACAAAAATTCAACTTAACAGAAAATCAGAAATTTTTTAAGATGACATTGACATTTGAAATGAATTGACAATTGACATCAAAATATTTTTAATTGCCAGTATATGAATACAAATATGCTATTCATTTTCTACCAATTCATAATACGACTAAAAATAAAGTTTTATTTAATGCAAAAAAACAGCTTAAAATCGAACTTATTATTATTACTTACTTATAGCAAGTGAAACTATTTATTATAGACTAGCTTATGCTCGCGGCTTTGCCCGCATGCCGAAATCCTTTCTTAGCGGAGGTCTATGCCATAGAACCTATCTGTGTTTTGAATTTCAACCCAATCGGTCCAGCGGTTTAGGCTGTGCGTTGATAGATCAGTCAGTCACTCTTTCATTTTATATATTTAGATTTAAGAAAGTTATATCATTATCAAATCTTTGTAATTTATTTATGAAAATACTATTCAAGGATGAAAAAAAAAACTACCATGGACAAATGTATTTTGTAATGGTATTATCGTCGGTTTAAATTTTGTTTCTCATTCCATCTTGTATAGCGCTGGCTCGTTCTAACAAAACATACACAGTGCTGGCATTGGCTAGTTCAACAGTTGACCCCCCCCTCAGGCACGGTAGAAAGAGTGGGAGATACTAGTTCCTCTCCCTTCCCCTCGATCTTACGCTTTTTCGATCAGCATCACGTGACCCTGACGCGAGTTTGAAAGTTTTTACCCATACAAAAAAGTGCTCAGCGCCGCTAAAGAAGTTTTCACTTCAAAAATAAAAAAAACCGCTTTGGACTTTCATCCTTTAGAGACACTAAGTTTAAAATTTAAGTAAATAATAATTCAAAACTAATAAATAAAAAGTGCAAGCGTTCTGCTGCAGTAATTATAAGTACAAAAAAAAAAAACTAACCCAAACCTAACCTAACCACTAAACTTCAACTTCAACTTCAATTTTTGTTTTTGGCACTTATTGTCTATTGTGTTGCCATACCACAATTCCGCCAATGTCACGTTAGCGAGAACCAACAAATCGGAATAATCATAACATGTTTCGAATGATAACAAATCCATATCCATATCCATACATATAATAAGAATGGAAATTTCTCCCCATTCATTGTGATCCTTTACTAAGATGAATCGTGAAAATACGCATCCCACCAAAAACATTCTGTTAAAAACTAGCCAAGTCTCGATGGAGCTGCTTGTTTATCTCTAAAAAATAATGAAATCTAGACAAAGTCGTGCCAAGTCTAAGATTTCTTACTGCGATTTCTTTATTATTATAGTTAATGTTGTGTGACTTGGCCGTTGAAGGGTACACAAGGGTACTATACCAGGTGCTCCATGACACCATTGCACCAATCTGTCCGCTAACCATTCATGATAGAAAATTGCCACTTGGAAAACGTTGATTGAATAACCAGTCAATTGTAGGCTTGATAAAGCTGCGTATTTCAATAATACTTATGTTTAGGCGATCCAAGTGTCATGGAGCATCTGGTTATGTCCCCTTATGTACCTTTCAACGGCCAAGTCACACAACATTAACTATAACTAGTAGTTCGCCTCAAACTGGGACCTCGCGGCCCAATTTCCGTTAAACCTTAGACTTTAGACCTTAGACTTTTTTTTAAAATATCCTAATACAAGAACTTTAACTTTAAGTCGAAAAAATACACCCGTTTATCCTTCAAAAAAAGTTTTGACCCTCTGAATAAATCAATATTCATAGAGAACTTGCCGTTACCCTATGTTTATGAAATTTGGCATACCTTAACATATATTTTAAATACGGGAAAAAATCTGAAAACTTTTAATCTACTATATAAAAATAAGTCGGGTTTTCCTCCCTGACGCTATAACTCCAGAACGCACGAACCGATTTCCACGGTTTTGCATTCGTTGGAAAGGTCTCGGGCTCCGCGAGGTTTATAGCAAAGAAAATTCAGGAAAAATTTCAAAAGAAATGAAAAAAAAGTAAAAAAAAAAAGTTATTCAATTGGAAACCACGCGCGTATTGGGCAAATGTCAACAGCAGGCATTTGTCTTTAAGGTGGTAATGGCCGTGTCGGCGCGGAGGATATTGATAATTTTTATTGCAACCTTATTTCGAATTAATACTGGCAACGTAGTAGCCAATGGCTCTCCTTGGATGAATACAAAAAAAAAAGCGTGTTCTTGGGCAAATTTTTATTAAATTTCAACAGCAGGCATTTGTCTTTAAGGTGGTAAGTTGAACTGTGTAAATTATGTGGATCGTGAGTTTGAGGTTAAATAGGGATGTTGACACATGTTACGAATTGATGTAAAGTTATGTTTTTCACATAAAAGACAGTATTTAAAAACCTAAAATAACATTTTAAGGATCTATTTACAAGCCAAAATTGAATAAAATCAATTTTAATTTCAAAAAAATTTACTTATTATTACGCGAATGCGAACGCCAATCAGAGCGCGTGACGTCACACCATTGGCTGGACCTTACGCTTCCTATGAAATGTTCCTGATTTCGACACATTTTAATTATTCATAACATAAAAACCACTGAACCGATTTTGATGCAACTTATACTGTGCCCTTAGTTGGTCCATACTTAAACCAAAAATAAAGTCAATAACTAAAATATCTCTCTGAAAATATAAGATTCATTTTGGTTATTGACTTTATTTTTGGTTTAAGTATGCTCCAACTAAGGGCACAGCATAAGTTGCATCAAAATCGGTTCAGTGGTTTTTAAGTTATGAATAATTAAAATTTGTCGAAATCAGGAACATTTCATAGGAAGCGTAAGGTCCAGCCAATGGTGTGACGTCACGCGCTCTGATTGGCGTTCGCATTCGCGTAATCCATACATATAATAAGAATGGAAATTTCTCCCCATTCATTGTGATCCTTTACTAAGGTGAACTGTGAAAATACGCATATGAACAAAACGACGCGAAAAAGTCGCTTGCGCGATCTAGATCGTAAAACATTTTGTCAATTTTTCCTAGGGAAACGTAAAATAAAATAATAAAATAAATAATAATTATTTATATCGGACACATCGCCCCTAATTTACATCAAAATTTCGAAGTAAAAGTAATAGAATATAAAGTAAATTCAATTCAAAAAAATCAAAAAGCAAAAAGTGCGACAAACTAAAAATACGCCATCTATCGATGTGGCCATAAACGAAAATTTACCAGAGTAGTTTTATTAGGCTTAATTTGTAAAAAGGTTATTACTTATGTGTGATAAAACGGCACAACCGAATTGTATGCAGTTTTCGCTAAAACGTTGCAAATTTCTCTAATTTGTAAATAGTATTGGTTTTATTTAAATCGGTTTTTAAATAAAAGAGTTATATCTATCTAAAGATTTACTTATCTTCTTTTATTAGGTATATAAAATCGTTCGTACACTTTCGTGCTATCAACGCACAGCCCAAACGGCTGGACGGATTGAGCTGAAATTTGGACAGCGTATTCTTTGAAAAACTTCATCGTGCAATAAGAAGCGATTTTTCTAAATTCCCTCGGGAACAGGAATTATTCCCGAAAAACGTTTGTATGCAAATCCGTAACCGCTGAACCGATTGAGCTGAAATTTTGTAAAACTATTGTTAGGATTGTGATTAGAAACATGAAATAGTTTTTTTGTCAGAAATTTACTTTTAAGGGGGGGTAAAGGGGGGTCGAAGTTTGTATGGAAAATTTAGAACCGCTGACCCTATTGAGCTGAAATTTGGTACACAGGTAGATTGAGTCCTAAAAAAAGATATTGGATACTTTTTATCCCAGAAATCAACCTTAAAAGGGGGAAAGGGGGGTTGCAAGTTTGTGAAAGAAATCGTTAACCGCTTCATTGTTTTAGCTGAAATTTGGACAGCGTGTTATTTAGGTAACGTAAGCGACCTATAAAAAGAGATTTTTGTAAAATTCTCCCGGGAACGGGAATTATTCCCGAAAAACGTTTGTATGGAAATCCGTAATCGCTGAACCGATTGAGCTGAAATTTAGTAAAACGATTGTTTGGATTGTATTTAGGAACATTGAATAGTTTTTATCTCAGAAATTTACTTTTAAGGGGGGGGTAAAGGGGGGGTCAACGTTTGAATGGAAAATTTAGAACCGCTGACCCTATTGAGCTGAAATATGGTACAGAGGTAGATTGAGTCAAAATAAATGATATGGAATACTTTTTATTCCAGAAATCAACCCTGAAGGGGGAAGAGGGGGGTTAGAAGTTTGAGTAGGAAATCAGTAACTTCAGTATCAGTATCTTTTAACGCTGAAATTTGAACAGCGTGTTTTTTATGTAACGTAGATGACCGGTAAAAAGGGATTTTGCAAAATTTCCACGGGAACGGGAATTATTCCTAAAAGACGTTTGTAAGCAAATCCTTAACCGCTGAACCGATTGAGTTGAAACTTTGTAAAACGATTGCTTGGATTGTGTTTAGGAATATTGTTTTTTTTTTTTGACGAAAATTAACTTTTAAGGGGGGGTAAAGGGAGGTCGAAGTTTGTATGGAAAATTTAGAACCGCTGACCCTATTGAGCTGAAATTTGGTACAGTGGTAGATAGAATCCAAATAAATGATATGGAATACTTTTTATCCCAGAAATCAACCTTGAAGGGGGAAGAGAGGGGTAGTAGTTTGAGTAGGAAATCAGTAATCGGCCATCTTTTAAAGCTGAAATTTGAACAGCGTATTTTTTATGTAACGTAGATGACCGATATAAAGGGATTTTGCAAAATTTCCGCGGGAACAGGAATTATTCCTAAAAAACTTTTGTATGCAAATCCTTAACCGCTGAACCGATTGAGCTGAAATTTTGTAAAACGATTGTTGGGATTGTTTTGAGGAACATTAAATAGTTTTTATGACAAAATTTAACTTCTAAGAGGGGGTAAGGGGGGTACAAAATTTGTATGGGAAATTTAGAACCGCTGGCCCTATTGAGCTGAAATTTGGTAGAGAGGTAGACTGAGTTCTACAAAATGATATGGGATAATTTTTATCCCAGAAATCAACCTCAAAGGCGGGATAAAGGGGGGATGCAAGTTTGGGTAAGAAATCGTTAACCGCTTCTTTGTTTTAGCTGAAATTTGGACAACGTATTCTTTAGGTAACGTAAGCAACCGATATGAAGGTATTTTGCGAAATTCCCCCGGGAACGAGAATTATTCCCGAAAAACTTTTTCGGACCACGCCAGCGCATTAGGTATACATCATTAAATTATGGATAAGTACCTACCTACTATTAAATTCTGTACAAAAAGTAATGATATCCTATCAAAAACATAAATGTGAAATTAGAGCCAAGTTCAATATTACGATATAATATGTACCTATTATGTAGGTACCTATGCGTTAGTTGTTTGTTGACTTCAAAGACAAAAGAAGGGAGATCTAAATTGGTGCCAAGTTCAATGGTTAGTCCTGAAATATATTTATAACATAAAATATTCTATTACAACTTAAAATATTATTTCTTCTTATAACTTAAGATAAATATATTATAGCTTGAGATCTGACTTGGCTTGTTCTCATATTGTATTATGCGAAATATTATAATTAACTTGCCTTCTAAAACTGTCTATAAAACTAGCCGCCGTGGAACATAGGGCTCTTTCGTGACTGTTTTTGTATGCAGGTATCTACTTAATAATATGTCGTATATGAGAACAAGCCAAATTAGATCTCAGGCAATAACATATTTATCTTAAGTTATAAGAAGAAATAATATTTTAAGTTGTAATAGAATATTTTATGTTATAAATATATTTCAGGACTAACCATTGAACTTGGCACCAATTTAGATCTCCCTTCTTTTGTCTTTGAAGTCAACAAACAACTAACGCATAGGTACCTACATAATAGGTACATATATCGTAATATTGAACTTGGCTCTAATTTCACATTTATGTTTTTGATAGGATAATACCACGGTAAAGAGATATACAGTAGTTTGACTGAGCGTGATTTTTGAACATAAATACCTACAGTCGCGCGGTACATGCGCAAGTCATAGGGCTGCCGGGCAGCCGCTGCCCGCATACAGTAGGTACCTACCTGTTTCATATCATCTACTTACTTGAGCTACCTACCTACTACCTACTTACCTATCATGTCGTGACGGCGTATATTAAAACCCAAGACAAGACAAAAGACAAGACAAGAGACAAGACAAGAGACAAGAAAAGAGACAAGACAAGAGACAAGACAAGAGACAAGACAAGAGACAAGACAAGAGATAAGACAAGAGACAAGACAAGACAACCTCCTCCCCTTCCCCTCCTCCCCTCCCCCCCACCCTTCCCCTCCCCCCTTCCCCTCCTCCCCTCCCCCTCCCCTTCCCCTTCCCCTCATACCCTTCCCCTCCCCTCCTTCCCCCATCCCCTCCTTCCCCCTCCCCTCCTTCCCCCTCCTCCCCTTCCCCCCTACCCTTCCCCCTCCTCCCCTTCCTCCTCCCCTCCTTCCCTTCTCCCTCCTCCCTTTCCCCCTCCTCCCCCTCCCCCTCCTCCGCCTCCCCCTCCTCCCCCTCCCCCTCCTCCGCCTCCCCCTCCTCCCCCTCCCCCTCCCCTCCTTCCCCTCCCCTTCCCCCTCCCCTTCCCCCTCCCCTTCCCCCTCCCCTCCTTCCCCATCCCCTCCTTCCCCGTCCTCCCCTTCCCCTCCCCTCCTTCTCCCCTCCTCCACTTCCCCTCCCCCATCTCCCCTTCCCCCTCCTCCTCCCCTTTTTAACTAACTGACCTTTTTAATTTTATTACCTTTCCATGTTGCTTGATAAACAAGTGAATTAAATTAAAAATTTTAAAAACCCCCAACGCAATACGCAATTCTTCATTTTGTGGTGGCGGCCATCTTGGATTTTTAATTTTATATAATGGGTTGTATTCTACTAGTTAAGCCCTTTTATTTGATACCCATATTGAGGGGGTCGCGGAAGAAAAAAGTAATCCGCCATTTTGTAGCGGCGGCCATCTTGGACCGATTTCCACCAAACATGTCTGAGAACACTCTCGACTAACCTTACTTTCAAACAAAAAAAACTAAATCAAAATCCGTTCATCCGTTCGGGAGCTACGGTGCCACAGACAGACACACACACAGAGACAGACAGACAGACACGTCAAACTTATAACACCCCGTCGATTTTGCGTCGGGGGTTAATAATGTTATTTCTGGATTTCCTGATAAGTTCAATGATAAGTTCAAGCTACCAAAAACAGCATAATATAGTATGCTATTTTTTTGCCATTTTTATATAATTTATTATATTATGTATACATACGTCAAAAGTAAATAACGTAAATAACACTAAATACTTGCAAAAAACTATCGCGACGTCCGCCCGTCGCTGCGTGGCACCCGCTTCTGGATTATATACCCACTTCTACCCACATCTACCGACATCTATTCACTTCCATTTTCCGCCCGTTTCTATGGAGTCAAACTACTGTATATCTCTTTACCGTGATAATACCTACTCCATTCGTTATAATATTATTCTCACGTGAAGCTCTTAAAATCCACATGTAATAAATAACTGAGCCAATACCAGACGCATATCAGAAATGAAATAGTCATAGTAAGCCCTATCATATAGATTAATTATCAAGCCCTTTGGGCTTACTAGAACTTAATTTATATTTATTTGATTTTAATTATTTCCGGTGCACCGGCCATGGGACGGTGGAATAGAATAGGTATTAGGTATTTACTCCTTATCGTGACTCATAAACAATATAACAAAAGTATATACTTAAAATTACCATACCATTATTATCAATCATAGAGGTAGTTTGTACTTATAGTAGGTAACATGAATTTTTTTTTAACAAGTATTTATTATTACTATCTAGCACAAAGGTACTCGTCAAGACGAATCAAACGAGCTCAAACTCGATGGGGTTGCGTCGCTTAATTATGGAGTTCCTATGGCCACCTTCCAGCTCCATCATCAGACCCTGATTACTATATAGTATCAAAGTACTCGTCAAGACAAATCAAATAAGCCCAAACTCGATAGGGGACTCGATGGGGTTGCGTCATATAATTACGGAGTCCCTATGGCCACCTTCCAGCTCCATCGTCAGATCACCTCCATGTTACAATAATATTGCATTGTCATCCAATTTATACATGCATGCCAAATTTCAGCTTAATCGGAAACCGGAAGGTGGATCATATTTAATTTGCAAGTTAATAACCATACTTTAAAATTAACAATTTTTATTAAATTTAAAAATATTATTAAATCATTAAAATTTACTAGTTTCTGATTTTTTCCTTTGTTACTATGACTATGCCTATCGGGATGCCAAATTTCAGCTTTCTAGGTCATCTGGAACTGGGATATTACTTTTGATCTATCCCTCAGTATGTATTAACTTCACCGATTACTGGATGTTTATATCTAAATAACCGTTTGAGCTGTGTTATTGGAATTTGGAACAGAGATATAGTTCGTATATTTAAGTATATGTGCCAAATTTGACTTGTCTATGTGTAATAGTTTTTGTATAACGAGGGTGTAAAAAGTCGTCAAAACGCGCTTTGGATGGTTCGTGTAATATAACACACGGCGCGGTCGCCAGTTCCTTTGCTTGAACTTGGCTTGACTCGCTGCCGCGTGTCTAAATCATTTAAAAATAGCGCTATTTAAAGAACGTAATCATCGAAGTTAAGCAATGTTATGCGTGTACGTATTTGGATGGGCGCGTACGTAGTGATCTCAACTTTTTGCCGACTTTTTTGGAGAGAGCCACCAGTGGTCTGCGCTGCACTACGGTGTGCTCGTGCACCTTTATTGTTGAATGTGCCGGCACAAACTATTCTAAGTTTTAAAAAGTTTTGCAGATAGGCTACACAAATAATAATATATCTTACTGCCAGCGAAAAAGCTAATATGCCCAAGATGAAATTGTGTATTTAATAATTAAAAAGGCTGCAGCCTTATTAAATGGTCTTATAATGGTCTTTTCAAAATACTGAACCATTTTAAAATTGCGACTTTCAACCTAACAAAATGTTACTGTCTTTTATGGGAGTGAATCGCAAATCTATAATGATCATCTCTAAATTATGAACCATTTTGAAATTGCGTCTATCAACCTAACAAAATGTTACTGTCTTTTATGGGAGTGAATCGCAAATCTATAATGATCATCTCTAAATTATGAACCATTTTGAAATTGTGTCTATCAACCTAACAAAATGTAAGTGTTTTTATAGAAATGAATCGCAAAACTATAACGGTCAAACCTAATTTCTGTACCAATTTGAAATTGCGATTATCAACCTTACATAATGTTTTTATCTTCTAAGAAAATGAATCGCAAATCTATAATGGTCAACTCTAATATCTGTACTAATTTGAAATTGCGTTTATCAACCTACCGAAATGCCCCATCTTCAACGACAGTGAATCGCAATTACATAACGGTCCGTACTATTCGAACTAATTTCAAACTGCGTTTATCTACCTAACAAAATGTTCCCATCTCCTAAGACAGTGAATCGCAATTATATCTCGGTTACATTATTAATAAAAGATTTAACTGCAACTCTTGGGCCGATTTGGCTCATTTCTGAACATGAGAATTCTTTGCGTTTGTACTACCCGTTCGCAAAGTTCCGTCAAGATTGGAACTTCGGTAACGTGGTAATCAAGGAATCTCTTTAACTCTAGAACCCTTCGACCGATTTGGCTCATGTTCGAACTTAAAAATTCTATGGATATGTACTACGCGTTTGCAAAGTTTCATCAAGATTGGACCATCGGTTTTCAAGTTATCGCGTAACAAACATACATACAAACATACACTTTTGATAAAATATTTAGGTAGGTTATAAAAAATGTTAATAGCTCAGAAAAAAAATTATCGGCGTACCAGTTTTGAAATTATCGTCAGACCTATCTTAAAGACTTTAAGTCACTTATATCTCTGCAATACTGAAGCCTATTTGGCTTTTTTTTTACTATAAGTATTCTATTAACCTATTTAACTGGTGTGCAAAATTTCATTTAATTTGGATTTACCGTTTTTGAGTAAATGTCGATCAAAGTTAGGCACCAGAGGTCAACCGTTAAACTGGTCAAAACGCAGGCTTTTCGCGGCTCTCGACTCTAAGACCTCGCTTCGCTCGGTCGATAATAAAGAAATCGCAGTAAGAAATCTTAGACTTGGCACGACTTTGTCTAGATTTCATTATTTTTTAGAGATAAACAAGCAGCTCCATCGAGACTTGGCTAGTTTTTAACAGAATGTTTTTGGTGGGATTTCACTTCTTTTTGTAGAAACGCTATATTATAAGGTTACTATAAGGCCGACAGACAGACAGGTGAAAAAAAATAAAAGCTTTACACAATTTTAACCATTGACTGCAAATGTAACTTTGTAATCCTATACATTTATATGAGATTACAAAGTTATTTATGCAGATGAATTATCTCGAAAACGAGACCGAAATTGCATGTTTTTTTAGTTTTCCTATGGCTTATACAATAAATTCTAAGTATGTACCAAATTTCAGCTCTCTGAGTTTATGGGAAGTACTAGTTCTATTTTGATGATCATGAGTGAGTGAGTGAGTGAGTGAGTGAGTGAGTGTCGAAAATGCGAAACTTTGCTTTCGCTTAACTTCGGAACTTAATGACCTACAGACTTGAAATTTTGGATTTTAAGTATGTAATTATAGCTTACTGGATGACGAAAATTTCTGTGTTCTGGTCTTATCCAGAGGTTCTCAAATAGGGGCCTGAAAATGCGGCGAAATGATTCCTGTAAAGGATGGTACGACAGTGCTTGCTTCGCGCTCGACTTGGCGGGGGCACTACCGTGCCCCCAGATATAAACAAAACGACACGAAAAAGTCGCTTGCGCGATCTAATTCGTAAAACATTTTGTCAATTTTTCCAAGGGAAACGTAAAATAAAATGATAAAATAAATAATAATCTAGACACGCGGCAGCGAGTCAAGCCAAGTTCAAGCAAAGGAACTGGCGACCGCGCCGTGTGTTATATTACACGAACCATCCAAAGCGCGTTTTGACGACTTTTTACACCCTCGTTATACAAAAACTATTACACATAGATAAGTCAAATTTGGCACATATACTTAAATATACGAACTATATCTCTGTTCCAAATTCCAATAACACAGCTCAAATGGTTATTTAGATATAAACATCCAGTAATCGGTGAAGTTAATACATACTGAGGGATAGATCAAAAGTAATATCCCAGTTCCAGATGACCTAGAAAACTGAAATTTGGCATCCCGATAGGTAATGTCGTAGTAACAAAGGGAAAAATCAGAAACTAGTATTTTGTTATCATTTTAAATCGCTCTTTAACACGGGCTAAGCCCGGGCCTTTTTATAGGCGTACACGGAGACAAAAAGTCCAACGCGCAGAGGCCCTTTTGAGCTTTTAATATAAATGTAATGGGTGACACTTATTGGAGTCTGTCTGTGAGTCCATCCTTAGAAAATGGGCTCAAAGGCAGTCTCCGCCAAGTGACAGGACTATTGCTAAGTAATGGAAACTACTTGACCTAGGCTATGGATGTGTATTCTAAATGGATGGTTAATGAGGCTATTGCTAGGACTACGGCACCTGCCACTTCCGTCCCATTAGGAAATATATAGGCAGGTGATGACTCGCCACTCACTAAAGGGGCCCCCATAAAGGCCGGCATTACATAGCCGACGAGAAGGGCAACGTTGGTGCAAGTGGCTGGAGGGGGAGAGGTGTCCCTGGACTTTCATTTTAAATTATTATTAATTTTTTAAAAATGTATGATATTAAAGTTTGGGACGCCTAGGAACGCATAAAGCAATACATGTTGCATGTTGCTATAATTTTTGTGTAGGCGGCTATTTTCTGTTAGATACTACGAAGTGCGCGCGAGTTCACTATTCCTACTAATATAAATCCCATCAAAAACATAAATGTGAAAAGAGAGCCAAGTTCAATATTACGATGTATGTACTCATAGTTACCTATGATTTGGTAGTTGACTTCAACGACAAAAGAATTGAGATCTAAATGGGTGCCAAGTTCAATGGTCAGTCCTGAAAAATATTTACAACAACATAAAATATTTTATTACAACTTAAAAGATTGTTTCTTCTTATCACTTAGAATTAATATTATTTTGAAGCCTAAAGACTGACTTGGCCAGTTCTTATAATACGAGTATACTAGGTAGGTACTCTCTTAACTTTAGCTTGATCACTATTAAACGCACATAATGCTAATTAGTGCGCCACCGTCTTTTATCCTGTAAATTAGTCCCCTCCATCCATTGGTTGTCTGAAAGAAATCGCTCTTTAACGATAAGACCGCCACTTGTACATTGTAATTTTTAATTTTAATTATGTATTTTCTGTAACATTATGTGGTGTACAATAAAGTATCTATTGTCTTATCTTAATGATAATTCGTCGTATGGTACCCATGAGAACTAGCCAAGTCAAACTTTGGGCTTCAAAATAATATTAATTCTAAGTGATAAGAAGAAACAATCTTTTAAGTTGTAATAAAATATTTTATGTTGTTGTAAATATTTTTCAGGACTGACCATTGAACTTGGCACCCATTTAGATCTCAATTCTTTTGTCGTTGAAGTCAACTACCAAATCATAGGTAACTATGAGTACATACATCGTAATATTGAACTTGGCTCTCTTTTCACATTTATGTTTTTGATGGGATTTAGACACGCGGCAGCGAGTCAAGCCAAGTTCAAGCAAAGGAACTGGCGACCGCGCCGTGTGTTATATTACACGAACCATCCAAAGCGCGTTTTGACGACTTTTTACACCCTCGTTATACAAAAACTATTACACATAGACAAGTCAAATTTGGCACATATACTTAAATATACGAACTATATCTCTGTTCCAAATTCCAATAACACAGCTCAAACGGTTATTTAGATATAAACATCCAGTAATCGGTGAAGTTAATACATACTGAGGGATAGATCAAAAGTAATATCCCAGTTCCAGATGACCTAGAAAGCTGAAATTTGGCATCCCGATAGGCATAGTCATAGTAACAAAGGAAAAAATCAGAAACTAGTAAATTTTAATGATTTAATAATATTTTTAAATTTAATAAAAATTGTTAATTTTAAAGTATGGTTATTAACTTGCAAATTAAATATGATCCACCTTCCGGTTTCCGATTAAGCTGAAATTTGGCATGCATGTATAAATTGGATGACAATGCAATATTATTGTAACATGGAGGTGATCTGACGATGGAGCTGGAAGGTGGCCATAGGGACTCCGTAATTATATGACGCAACCCCATCGAGTCCCCTATCGAGTTTGGGCTTATTTGATTTGTCTTGACGAGTACTTTGATACTATATAGTAATCAGGGTCTGATGATGGAGCTGGAAGGTGGCCATAGGAACTCCATAATTAAGCGACGCAACCCCATCGAGTTTGAGCTCGTTTGATTCGTCTTGACGAGTACCTTTGTGCTAGATAGTAATAATAAATACTTGTTAAAAAAAAATTCATGTTACCTACTATAAGTACAAACTACCTCTATGATTGATAATAATGGTATGGTAATTTTAAGTATATACTTTTGTTATATTGTTTATGAGTCACGATAAGGAGTAAATACCTAATACCTATTCTATTCCACCGTCCCATGGCCGGTGCACCGGAAATAATTAAAATCAAATAAATATAAATTAAGTTCTAGTAAGCCCAAAGGGCTTGATAATTAATCTATATGATAGGGCTTACTATGACTATTTCATTTCTGATATGCGTCTGGTATTGGCTCAGTTATTTATTACATGTGGATTTTAAGAGCTTCACGTGAGAATAATATTATAACGAATGGAGTAGGTATTATACCACCTTTATTTTATTTAACCTTACTCTTATCAGTTTTAGTATACTTACATACAATTAAATGATAGGTATTTCGGACCACGCCAGCGCATTAGGTATACATCATTAAATTATGGATAAGTACCTACCTACTATTAAATTCTGTACAAAAAGTAATGATATCCTATCAAAAACATAAATGTGAAATTAGAGCCAAGTTCAATATTACGATATAATATGTACCTATTATGTAGGTACCTATGCGTTAGTTGTTTGTTGACTTCAAAGACAAAAGAAGGGAGATCTAAATTGGTGCCAAGTTCAATGGTTAGTCCTGAAATATATTTATAACATAAAATATTCTATTACAACTTAAAATATTATTTCTTCTTATAACTTAAGATAAATATATTATAGCTTGAGATCTGACTTGGCTTGTTCTCATATTGTATTATGCGAAATATTATAATTAACTTGCCTTCTAAAACTGTCTATAAAACTAGCCGCCGTGGAACATAGGGCTCTTTCGTGACTGTTTTTGTATGCAGGTATCTACTTAATAATATGTCGTATATGAGAACAAGCCAAATTAGATCTCAGGCAATAACATATTTATCTTAAGTTATAAGAAGAAATAATATTTTAAGTTGTAATAGAATATTTTATGTTATAAATATATTTCAGGACTAACCATTGAACTTGGCACCAATTTAGATCTCCCTTCTTTTGTCTTTGAAGTCAACAAACAACTAACGCATAGGTACCTACATAATAGGTACATATTATATCGTAATATTGAACTTGGCTCTAATTTCACATTTATGTTTTTGATAGGATCATTTATATCGGACACATTGCCCCTAATTTACATCAAAAATTCTAAATAAAAGTAATAGAATATAAAGTAAACTCAATTCAAAAAAATATGGTGCGACAAACTAAAAATACGCCATCTATCGATGTGTTTGTAAACGAAACCTTTAATTTGGGCTAAATTTGTAAATAGTTTGTGTCACTGGTGTGGTTAAACAACACCACCGATTTGAATAAAATTTTCACTAATACGTTGCAGTTTTCTCTACTTGAACCTTAGTGTTGGTTTTAGTCAAATCGGTTCATAAATAAAAGAGTTATATCAATCTAAAGATTCGCATATAAAATGCTAATAAACAAGAAAGGTAGTCATAGGAACCGCGTAATCAAAAGACAAAACCTCATCGAGTTTGGGCTCATTTGATTCGTCTTGACGAGTACTTTGATACTATATAGTAACCAGGGTCCGATGACGGAGCTGGAAGGTGGCCATAGGAACTCCGTGATTAAAAGAAAAAACCCCATCGAGTTTGGGCTCATTTGATTCGTCTTGACGAGTACTTTGATGCTATATAGTAGCCAGGGTCTGTACATAGGTAGGTATCATTTTGCACCTTATTTTTAATTTCTAAACCATGTAAAATCATCAGGAAACAAATTAGAATTCATTTAAATTAGTAAATGTAACTTATTTCTCATATGAATCAGCGCCAGCGGAAAATAATGGAACTAATCTAATGTGCGCATGATGCGTGTAAATATCAGTAGTAAATATCTTTTTGCTGCTTATTTTTAATTTCTAAAACATGTAAAATCATCTGAAGATAAATAGAAAAATTCATTTAAAGTTCATTGTAAAAGTAAATTATTTTTCATACAAGCTAGCGCCACGGAAAATAACGGAACTAATGTCCTAAAAAAAAGAAATATCGTTTATTCTGCAAACAGTTTTAGAAAAGAGTCCCGCGTAACCTAGCGGAACTAAATAATAGATTTATAATTACTGTGAATACTTCATTTATTATATATTTTTTAATTGTTAGATTAATTAAATATAATGTACCTATTTAATTGAGAAATTAAATATGAGAAATTATGAATTGTTAAAAATCTGTAGATATTTTAACTTAAAATCACGCGATTGTGGCGCTCCATCTTGGGGGATCTTTTGTAAAAATCACTGGTTATCCGGAGACACACAGACATAAAATCTGTTCACACCCATTTAGGCATACATCCAGACACAAACTTTCACGTTTATAATGTTAGTAAAATTTTGCAATGATTATTATAGAACCTTTTATCTGTGTTATAGATAATCATAGGCGGATTTAGGGGGGGGGGGGGCAAGGGGCCAAGCCCCCCCCCCCCCGAGTCATTAAGCAAGCTGCTCGCGCACATATTATAAAGGATGTTTAAGCTTTCTTACTGCTCAGAGCGAGTAGGCGGATTTAGGGGGGGGGGGGGGGGCAGGGGGCCAAGGCACCCCCAGAAGCATTGTAGAGTTACGAATTTCGCACATATTTCATGGTAAAGATTAAATTTTTTTTTCGGCGCTCGCAGCTAGCTGCTCGCGCACTTATTGTAATGGATGTTTAAACTTCCTAACCGCTCAGAGCGAGCTAAACATACACTTTTCGTAATAAAAATTATAATATTTTTGCCCGTCTGCACTCTTACTCGGTCTCTTACTCGCACTCTTACTCGGACTCTTACTCGGAATCTTAATCGCACTCTTACTCGGACTATTACTCGCACTCTTACTCGGACACTTACACGCAATCTTACTCGAATTCTTACTCAGTTTCTCACTTGCACTCTTACTCGGACTCTTACTTGGACTCTTACTTGGACTCTTACTCGGTCTCTTACTCGCACTCTTACTTCAGCAGAATACTTTTAAAAATTAAAAAAATAACTTCTTACTAACTTACCTCAAAAACAGCATAATATCGCATGCTATTTTTTTGACTTTTTATATAATTTATTATATTATGTATACATACGTCAAAAGTAAATAACGTAAATTACACTAAATACTTGCAAAAAACTATCGCGACGTCCGCCCGTCGCTGCGTGGCACCCGCTTCTGTTAGCAGTGGTCTACGTCATGAAACCTTTCTATGTTCCAAATTTCAACCCAATCCAGCTAGCGGTTGAGGCTGTACGTTATACAGATACATCAGTCACTAGCTTATTCTCATGGCTTTGCCCGCATGGACGGGTTACGTTTCATAATACCTACGGTCGTTTCAACTACGGTCGATATAACTACGGTCGATTCGCATAAGTTCATTTCACATATTGGACGACTCGCTTACAGTGCAACTCGCCTGCGGTTGATTAAACTATGGGCATGTGAACTAATGGGCGATTCGGCCAATGCTCATTTGATATATTGGTTAATTCAACTATGGACGACTCACCTACGGTTTATAAATTCTTTGCTACGCGTGTTTTTAGTACAGTATTCAGGGCAAACCGAAATCTGTTGGTTAGGTTAGGTTTGAACAGTGACCACAATGCGCGAGCCGAGCGAGCGAAGCGAGCGTGCCGCGGCAGCGGCCGGCGAAGCGCCAGATATTTTTCTTATTACTGAATTATTTATCCTGTGTCATGGCATCTTCAGGCATTTTGGCATCTTCTTTCATCTACCTCATCATGGCAAAGTGGCATAATAAGCTGTCTGCGCACCTACAGATAGAAATCATTCAGGTATCAAAAACAACACGTTTCTGAATTCTGTACTATAAACAAGTATTTTTTAGCTGTCATACCTGACTAGCAGCCGGAAACATGGTCTAAAAATACGTGAAACGTCCGTTAGTTCGGTCAAAAATAGGCAAATCGTCCAATAGTTTAATCAACCATAGCTCAATCGACCGTAGCTGAGTTAACCGTAGGCGAATCGTCCAATATTGATTTCAACCAATAGTTATTATGAACGTAGGCGAAACGTCCAATAGACATTTTGAATAGTAGGTGATTCGATCGTAGTTACATATTGGCAAGGTTTGCCAGCCTTTACTAATTCTACGCCCCCATTAAGTCGCAGAAAACCCGTGAATTGAATCCCTCTTTTCCGTGGAATTGGAAATCGAATTAAATGGTCTGCATCAAATTCATTAATATATGAATAATTTACTGTCACGCGCTACGAAGTGCGCGCGGGTCAGCTAGTAGTATATAAAAATCGAGTAATTTCGGGTAAAATAAAACCGGTCAAGTACGAGTAGGACTCGAGCACCGAGGGTTCCGTACAAACCGGAACAGGTTTC
>CANNRZ010000039.1:0-42162 GCA_947507615.1 Hemithea aestivaria | reverse complement strand
GAGGGGTGGGAGGGAGAAGGGAGGGGTGGGGGGAGAAGGGGGAGGGGAGGGGCGGGGAGAGTGGGAAGGGGAGGGGAGGGGGGGAAGGGGGAAGGTGGGAGGGGGAAGGGGAGGGGTGAGGGGGAGGAGAAGGGTTAGGGGGAGAAGGGACGGTGGGTGGAGGAAGGGAGAAGTGAGGGGGAAGGGGAGGAGGGAAGGGGAGGGGGAAGGGGGAGAAGGGAGGGGTGGGGGAGAAGGGAGGGGGAAGGGGTAGAAGAGAGGGGGAGGGATGAGGGGGGAGGAGAAGGGAGGGGGTTACATATTTTGAAAGCGCTGCGTTGAGGTTTTTTTTTTAATTTTTAATTTAATACACTTGTTGCTATAGTAAGCTAGCTGTGCGGCGTGCGCATGTTTCTCTGTTTGTCTCTCTCTCTCTCTCTTATAGAAAGCAAGCCAGATATTTTCATTTCTATTTCGCATTGAACAGTGTGGTGTCGCGACGATTATTTTTGTTGAGTGTATACAGGTTTTTTGTAAATAATAAATCGTGTAAATCGTGGGCACCTCGTTCCATCCGGGTGTCCCTTGACACCTCTCAAGTTTTTTAAAAATGTATGTGTTCTCCTATCTACTACAATATGTATCAGACGCACTGTTACCCGCGGCACAGTTATTGCCGATAAAACTTGATTATAATAATTTTGGCCAAGTGGGGTAACGGCGAAGATTTTTGCCAAGTGGGATCGATGGCGAAGATAAGTACATGATAAGTACGCTGTCATGGAAAAGTCTTTCTGAGATATTGACATATCAAGTTTGACAGCTGTCATCTGAAATGTAGATTTCCTCAAGATCTTTCATTTCTTCCATGACAGCGTACTTATCATGTACTTATCTTCGCCATCGACCCCACTTGGCAAAAATCTTCGCCGTTATCACACTTGGCCAAAATCTACGCCGTAACCCCACTTGGCCAAAATTATTATAATCAAGTTTTATCGGCAATAACTGTGCCGCGGGTAACAGCGCGGGTCGCAGCTAGTATAATAATAAAAAACTTGAGAGGTGTCAAGAGACACCCAGATGGAACGAAGTTCCCACGATTTACATGATTTATTATTTACAAAAAACCTGTATACACTCAAAATAATCGTCGCGACACCACACTGTTCAATGCGAAATAGAAATGAAAATATCTGGCTTGCTTTCTATAAGAGATAGAGAGAGAGAGAGAGAGACAGAGAAACATGCGCACGCCGCACAGCTAGCTTACTATAGCAACAAGTGAATTAAATTAAAAATTTAAAAACAACCCCCAACGCAGCGCTTTCAAAATATGTAATTAGCGGTTTTTTGGTGGCGGCCATCTTAAATTTTAAATTTATCATAGTGCGTTGTATTCTACTAGTTAAGCCCCCCATCCCCCTCCCCATCCCTCATTCCCCTCCCCCTCACATCCCCCCATCATCCCCCATCCCTCCTATTCCCCCCTTCATCCCCATCCCCTTCCCTCACCCCTCCCCATTTCCCTCACCCCTCCCCTTTCCCTCCCCTCCCCCTTCTCCCCTCCCCTCCCATTCCCTCCCCTTCACCCTCCAATTCCCCCTCTCCCTTCCCCCTCACCATCCCTCCTCCCCTCTCCCGTTCCCCTTCCCCCTCCCACTTTACCCCTCCCCACCCTTCCCCCTGCCCCCCTCACTCCCCCCTTCCCCCTCACCTCCCTCCCTCCCCCTACCCCTTCACCCCTCCGCCTCTCTTCCCCCTGCCCCCTCCCCTCCCCCTCCCCCTTTTCAAAAAAAGGGGAACTACTGAGAAAAGAAGTTCCCACTAGATCCACTAGGGAACTAAAAGGGAATGATCCGTCGTTTTTGCGTCGGGGGTTAAAAACTTATAACACCCCGTCGTTTTTGCTTCGGGGGTTAAACACTTATAACACCCCGTCGTTTTTGCGTCGGGGGTTAAAACTTTAATACCTACATATTGACTTAATGATTTCAACAAATAACTTGCATTGCATAGGATCAAGACATTTTATTCCAAGCGACTACATGTTGTATTACTCGGCCGCGTAAGTGATGCATTGGTGTGCGTCGCGCTCAGCTAATATACCTAAACTTGACCGGGCTTCCCTCACTATAAATCCTCTTAAATAGGTTCGAATCAAAACTGTTTGTTTCTTACTTCAGTTATCATAAACCAATTGTATCAGTTGTAAAAATTTGCGATGATGATTCTGATAATAACGATGGTGTAAAAGTCGTCGAAATTATGGATGGAAGTTGATTTTTCTGAGAGATAAAATTTAATGTAATATATAAATAACGATATAATATTATAAATAACAACATATAAATTGTCATATTTGTGTACGATAGCGCAATAAATAAACATTGTATTCTACCTCATAAATGATAGTATTTTTATACTTATAATTAAACACAACGTTAATATTGAAGTTTTCACTTCTGCCGGCACTCCCGGAGTGCTACCTTTTTTTTTTTTTTTGGAACTCCATGAAAGTGAATTGAAGAGAATTGGGCCATATTATTGAGGCCTTTAGTTTTTTTTTTGGTTTTAGTTCTTAAAAACTAAGCGGAAAATATACATATTATGTTGAACAAATGGTATTCAATGTTCTAGAAATAACTCGTAGTGATGAGTAATTTTCTACGCTTTGGTGATGTGCGAGCTATGGTGTTTATATAACAAAATATAAAGGGAAAACGTGACGATTGACTGATTGATTGATCTATCAATAGTCAGCTGAAACCGCTGAACGGATTGGATTCACATTTGGAATTATGGCATCTATTATATAAAAATACAAAGGGGCATAAGCTAGTTAACCAAAATTTGACTTGAGTAGTAAATTGAATCTATGAAGATTATGTGGCAAGTCATTATTACCCCACTGAATGACATAAGCCTCCATCTCCATCAAAATAATGAATAACATGTCATTTACCTGTAATTTCTGTTTAACTTGTGTGGATGCATTAGCACTGTGTTCATGTTTGTCCTTCTTGCGCAGGAGTTCGACGCGGTCCCTCTCGTGCCTCTCCCGCGCCTCCCTCGCTTCGAGCGCCTCCCTCGCCTCCCGCAGCGCTGCCTCTTCCATCGCTTTCTTCTGTTCCCATAACTGGAACACGGCATTCGTCGAAAACTATATGTTAGGACAACGGTAGAACATGGTCAAACGCCTTAACGGTATTTAGGAACACCCGACATCCATATCTTTACACAAGTGCCTCTTTTATGCGATAGGTAGCAAAAAGGTGGGCCACTTGATGGTAAGTGGTTACGCCTATACCTGCAGCCACATGCTAGTAAGTAGTTTCTATTTAGACTTAAAGTTTCAAGTGCGTTTATTTAATACTCAGTTAATATCTTATAAATACACATTATAATATCGTAAACTAATGAACTGAATTTAGTGAAACTTGCACTGTTATCTTTAGAGAGGATGTAGCCAATAAAAGAATAAGTCACAATCTAGCTAATATGGCTTTCGATAAATTCGTGGCAGCATTTAATCTCAAACATACTTTTAGATTATATTATGTGGATTTTTTGTACATTATGAAGTTCCTCAAGTATAGAAAAGCCAGTCCTAAAAGGGAATCTTTACATGTAAATATATTGCAGTTTCAATAAAATACTAGGGTATTACGTATAGAATTGATGAACTCCTATTCGCAGTCGGTAAAATACGAAGAACTCGATAGAAGCCAAGGCAATCATCGCGGATATATTCGCATGAGTCATGACTTTCCTGCATGCCATTGATTTGGTCACAACGCCGAAATAACAACAACTTTCACATGTTATCGCGTGTCATCCACAATACGCCCAAAATATATTTGACATCATGTTTATTTTGCTGGAAATAGATTTTTATATCTTTTCGATAACGCTACTTTTTAGCCGGAATCTACAGAGACACATAGGTTGAGAAAGCTTCAGAAACAGTTGGAATGAGAGTCACAGTTTACAATAAGTATTTTAAGCTCATATAGATAGCACGAATGAAACGACTCGATGGCTAATGTGTTTTTAACATAATATTATTTGAGTTTATTTGTTGGCTTACAAGTATCATTATTTTTAGATAACACAAGAACAACTACAACATAGCACATTTTATTAAAATTAATAATAGGCCCGATCTCGTGCGCTGTTGCGATGATGTGGCCGTAGATTATAGTAGCAGTGGTGCTGGGGTGCATTATCATCACCTATCGTCCCATTGTTGGCATGCCCTCCTTATAAGCAGTTATCAAGAAAACTCTCTCTTTAAATTAATCTTTGTAAATAAACGGCATAAACTCACTTGTATTTACTTCGGCTTCGTGCCGACCGTTTCGAACCTGTACGAGGATCTTCTTCAGGGAGTAGCTGCGGTTACGCATCTATCTTTAATTGTTGAATACTAGTTTCTTTCGCTAGCGTATTTCATTTGTCAACATTGCGATGTTGAGTAATGCGCGCTATGGAGGTGCGTCACGTATAAACCAAGAGTTACTTCAGATTGAGATATTCGGTGCAATGATCATCACTTGGACATCATCCACATTTCCCACATATTACACCTACTGATTCACAACACCGATCGCCTTTAGGTAAATGTTTGTTTTTTATCGTTACAAGGTTACCCAGATTTGATTGTGACGTCAACAACACGACTCAATTGAAAACACAATAATTACGATATCAAAATAATTACGTTTAAAGATATTTTAGACGGTGACGTCTGCGATAACAATCTTAATTCGTTAATCACTCTAAAGCTATAATTTAGCCATAATTTTACCTCCATTGAAAATGGCACTCTCACTTTTCAATGGAAAGTACGCAATCGTTTAATCTTTTCCGATAAGTTAATGAAACATGATTGAGCATTGATAATGGATATTTTATGTCTAGCTCGCACTGATATTTATCGGCAACATAGTTTTTAAAGGTGACTTTTTATTACCATAGAATAACATGCAAAAATGCAGTAAATTTACCTGCGCTATATTTTTTCGATATTAATTTCATATTATTTTTTATTTAATATCAAAATGCACCATTAATGCTGTTTAATTAATAAAACTTCTTGTATTTTTGAGTCTTTTAGTGACCAGTATCGTTAAACTTTAAATACCTCCTCTACAGTTTATCTCCAAAATATGTATGTTTCTCTCTGTTTGGTTTCATGCAAGTCCGGGAGCACGAATGATGTAATCAGTTATTAACTGCTATTTAAAACGCATAAAGCTGAACATATCTGGCTGTCCACTCGCTAAATACCGCTGAGGATATAATGAATTGGACCCACGCAAAAAGTAAGGAAAAGGAACGGCGATAAGCTTCCAAATGCGTCAAAAGATTACAAATGATAGTATAAACTATACGATACTCGTGCTTGTTAAATCTACATAAATATTGATTTGGCATCTATATCGTGTTTCTGACCTTTAATTTTTTTTAATCTTAAGGAATCTGATAGTGGGGAATTTTAAACTCGTAGGAGACAAGTGAATTAGTGAATCACCCCCTGCGTTGTATCAGTCACTTGCTAGTCGATTTGGTGTTTTTCTGTCTCTATCTGAACTATTCACACCGGTTCTAATACAATAATGTTATCCTAAGCGCCATTTGCATTAGTCCTTGTCATAAGCCGTAACGTGGCTCGCTAACTCAACTTTAATTTTAAAAACTCTGTTGCATGTTGGGACTTGGGACTAATAAGTTGAGCAACACTATTGTATGTACATAATATATTTGTAAATACGCGTTGGGTTTTTTTCACGTGGCACTTCTTAATCTAATAAACCAGTGACGGCTGATCTAAGCTTAAGTAATGTTTGTTTAGTTTGGTCGCGTTGGTTAAAGTTTAATTATGACAAAGTTACCAGCATACCTCCACTCGCACAAGGCTACATTCTTGTAAATATCATTTATCACGTGTCATATTATTATTCCGACACTAATCAATTATATTATTTTGATGTTTTTTTCTCGGTACTGTTTGGATATATTTTAGTTTTTAACCAACTTATATATATAAGGAATAAGTTCGCAATTAATCAGATTATTTATTTTTATGTTATGTACACAAAGACGACGCGACGAGACGAACCGATATGGATTTTTTGTTTGTTTCAAAGGGTGGTTTAAAATTTTTGCAAAATCGGTAGCTGTTTTTAACATGAATTAAAATGTGCGAAGACGAATTTCATTCCTTTCCTTTATAGGAATAATCTAGAAAAGTTCTCCGTTAATCCATTGATTGATGTCTGACTCATATTGCACTCAAGCAAAAGATTACGATAACAATAATAATATGATAACCGATTAATATTCATGTCTAAATAGATAACACTCCTGAATTACACCTCCATACAATATATTTAAGTTTGCGGATTTTATGATCCTCCAATATTTATACGATGTCTCATGTCCATATCCGATAGTTTTATAACTCGAGAATAGAACAAGTTGTCTGACATTGAAATAACGCTTCAGTTCATAAAAAACATAATAATGTTGGTGTAATCTCAGTCACGATTGAGGCGTATATTTTAAGTTTTTGTTTCGGACACGTGAATGCGTGGCACGTTTTCGCATATGCCTACAAGTTGCCATGCCTTGAGATATCATCACTCAAATTCACAACAGTCCGGGGATTTTTTCGGTGTTCACACATAATTTTGATTTAATTAATGTTTTGAAATCTAATCTTGCATTTATATTGTTTTTGTTTTTTAAATTGTTACCTATGTTGCAGATGTTGCGGAAAACTTACGGAATATACTGTACGGCTAGATTTAACGTTGATCGAAATTGTCTGATTCAAAGTTACTTAAAGTTAGACTCAATGTTAAATATAGATACTAACAGTCTAAAGAACTGTATAACCAGCAAATTGTTTTACTATATACAGTTACCTTCTTGAACAGGACTCAAAATTCATTTATTGAAATAGGATACAATGGAGCACGTCAATGATACGTCGAGTCGAGTATTTTAAGACTCTACCGTCCGTTCAGAAACAACTAGAGTTTATTTACATTCTTTAAAAAACCTATTTTTCTTTAAATTCTAAGTCTATCTAGTTTTCCAGCAGATATAGGGTAATAAGGAATCTCGGGTATAAAAGGGTACCTAATTTTTTTTATAATTGTAAGTCTATCGTTACGGTTCTCCAGCAGTTATGGTACCTAAGGAATCTTGAGTGTAAAGTAAGACGGTGCCTAGTGTCAATAAATATTCACCTTAAGATGATGCCTGAGTTGCTGCTCATGCTCCGCCGCCAGCTGCTGCCGCTGCTGCTGGAAGTGCTGCAGCAGGATCTCTTGTTGGAGCTGCTGCTGCTTCTTCAGCTGAAACGAGCGTGGACGCACTCACTCTACACTCCTCTATACATGTACAAGTACATGTGATTGAACCGAGTCTGCTCATTTTACTTTATAATTCGACTAATCAATAAAAATAACTATATAATATTATTCTTCTGTACTAGGTAGGAAAAAAAAAGGTAGCCGTGCTCATTTAAAGGCCTCATCTTTGCCTGCGACTCTCTCGTTCAATCAATTCTGCGAATTTATATATATTTCAAAATTCGTCATATCGTGAAAGCGGGAGAGTTGCACGTAACGAAGACCCTTAAGACACGGAAATTTAATGTAGATTAAGCTCGTGTGGTCTGCGCGCTTTGAGAAAGCTTTTTGAACATCGATATTTTTTTTGACTATTTATTTTCGCACGAAAACGCGTCTCATGTGAGCAATGCTTTCCATAATGAATATGTCATTATTAGTGTTCATATTCAACGAGACAAGTCAAAAGTTCAATGAGCAAACTCGGGCCTGCAGTCATTCGACTAATTTTCTTCTAAAATTAACCAAATGACCTCACATATTGCCGTGTCACATCATATTATGCTAAGTTCGTACCATGAATGGATATTTTTAGTCCTTGTTTCATAATGACTGTTTTAACAATTGACCTGGCACATGCCACCTTTTAATTGTTCGCTTGCATGCTACGAACTAACACAATATAATAATATTTAGATTTTAAATATTATTTTAATCATGTTTCCTTTGTATGTTAATGTAACAACTAGAGAAGATGTAGGTGCGAAAAAAACCAAGCCATGAAAACAATTTCCAAAATGTAAAATGATATTTTGGAGGATAGAGTGCGTTGTATTAGATTGTAAAGTTATTGTCCTTACACCACACATATTTATTTTGTTATTTAGCGTTTAAAAACACACATGTGTCTCATTCAATCACTGTTACAAACTTATTGTAAATTCTAGAAACGTCTGCCCAAATATGAAGTCACTACGTATGTATGTATGTATGTAGATATAGATACATTTTTAACATGAGGTCAGGTTCAAGTTCGTCTATAAATGCATTACGATAATTACATTTGAATAACTAATAACAACGATGTGTATATTTAGGGACAATTTACAATTTATAATGAGCCTCGATGTTGAATATTAATCTTGATTTGCCACACCAAGATCGGTAAGATAAGAGGCATAACATTAAATGTCCGAGAATAAAAATATTTAGAGAGAGAATATAGATAGAAGATAATGTGTTTAGTGGTTGTGATAAGTGTTTTGTAGCATCATTTCTATAAATATAGGTGAACAGACATTTGGGCAGTCGTAGATCATTAGCGGGTGACAAATAGCGTTGAATGGGACACGTGGAGCGCTCGCTCTACTGTAGATACACAATATTAAGTAATTTGGACTCACTTGCAGCAGGAAACTATTCTCTAACGTTTGTTTCGCTCTCTCCGCTATATGGTTCTTGCCCGGGCTCTGACTCTGACAACGAGAGAGGACATTCATGTAGGACAGTCGAGGGCACACGTCACATGGACCCCTGAGGTGGTACGATATAACCATACTTGTGATGCGTTTCATTACTCAGTCGAATGAATCCCATCGTCCAGTCATTCTAACCACTGGAGAATTCATCATCGACTTTAATATAGCTGAATTTTGCACACAATTATGGTTGGTTTCGTATTGGGGATGTTTTGTTAATTTTATTAGTACCTACACGACATTATATACATTTCATCTGTCTAACGTTCTTATTGTTGTTTCAATGTAAAATCGCAATGGGTCGATAAATGCAACAAATGAATTGGAGGATAATATTTTGGCGAATATAACCTTGAAAGCGCACGGAAGAAACGAAACCGTGAAAATATCACGCGTCGGCGCAACCGGCAAGAAGTCTGCGCATATTTTTGGCGTCGCGCGCATTATTTCTGTTCGGATGGAGAAAAAATGGTGGCGCGAGGAATGCGCACGCGGCGAATATAACGCGCGGACGGATGTTTTGCGCAGCGGCGTGGGCGACGCCAGTCGACGCGAGCCGCGGGATCTACTACTGTGTACTACCATGACACGCCTGTTGCGTTGTGACACTTATACAAAGTCTTACAATATCAATAACATAACGCAGATTATGAAAAAAAAATACTAGATTTTCAAATATCCCTAGTTAAAGGGCGCAATAGGTTTTAATGGACTTAACAGTAGATGGGTCAGCTTAAATACAATATCAGCCTTTATTATTCTCCATTTTGGAATTCTTGATGGTTGATATAAGACAGTGTATCAGACCCTAAAACAAGTTTCACAAAACATAAATCCGCATGTCATTTGACATTTGCTCAAAGAATTATTATTTATTAGCTACCTAATGGTGGATATTTTTAAACGCGGATATTGGACTCGGTCACAGAAGGCAGTCGGCACTACCTACTGATATCTCAATATAGCTACATGTACATATATAATATATGATGTAGTATTAACATACAAACGTGGTGCATGGGGGCCGCGAATCAACATTCAGTTCTAAATATATACTCAGTATAATATACGAACGTAAATATAGTTTTGGGAGTCGGCGCGAGCTGCGTATACATGTACACTTGTATAACTCGTATATATGTATATCGGTGTATTTATATCTGGCACGGTCGGCTGAGTTTTTATAAATAAAGAGAGCGTGGTGGGCCACGTTAAAATAAAAATAAGATGAATAGATTTGGCGACAGCCGCGCAATATTTCGGGAAAAGGTCACGGTAACCGCGCACTTTTTGTGCACTGACCTGTATTGCAGCTCTGAAGATCCGCCTTTGAGTTTTATTATCGGTATATCTGATGACCCGTGTGTGTGGTACCATACACATTACGCCCACTCATTATAAAAAAATATTTTTATATTTAATATTCATTAATTTATTTTAGCCGGTAATTTCTCACTGCAGGGCAAAGACCTCCCTTCGTTCTTTCCATTCCTAACGCGCTCGGGCCATGGTTTGCCAATTGGGACAAAAGGAGTCCATTTTGTCCCGCCATCTTTGAATAGGCCTGCCGCGACCTCGCGTCAGTTAAATATTCAAAATATTCACCTATGTATTTAATAAATAATTAAAGACATATTTCAAGTTACACCTCTATTGTAAGCAGACAGGCAGACTATAATCACTGGCGCGAGGTTATTCTGGTCACTGCCCCGAGGCTGTTATCCTTTTTTTATTTCAATGTTTGCGGAGTTATAAAAAACTTATTGTGATTGAGCGAGTATTCTTTGAAGTATACCTAAGTTATAAGTAAACATTTTTAGAAATTTAACTTGAATTTAGGATAATATATACTTGTATTATAACGATCTGTGTATTAGATTTTTTAAATATAAATATATTTATTACTTGTCAAGAAAAGAAGATTTTTTCTGTTACTTTTCTGTAGGTAATATAACGTTTGTATGCATGTGTTTGTTTGTGACACTTTCATACATAAGCCACTGAACTTCTTGCTTGCTTCAAAACATGAGGAGAGAAACCTGAAGAAACACATAAGCTCGTTTGTATCCCGATTTTTCCACGGGATTGATACACTTACACGGGTAAAATAGCAGGGCGTAGCAAGTATTTAATAAACATGGATTGATGTCATAGGTAGTATTTAGTATACTCTATTTAATACTTAAATAAAACGTAACACGTATCTATTATCAAGTAAATACGTTATCTCAATCAAAACACATCAATCAAGCCGTACATACTTATGATATGTAAATGAGGGTATCTCATAGGAAAAAATTTAGTAGCTATATACAATAACGCGTATCTCGTAGAATATAATGTGAAACGAGTTATCTGTTTTGGATTGGCCTTAATCGACCGCTTCAATAGAATTTATATAAAATGATTGATTACATATTATTTGTATACTCGAGTCAAATATATTATGATCTACATAATTAATAAACACGTATTTTATATTCTATTGGTAAAGTTTGATATGGAAATCATGTTTTTTTTTTAAATAACAAGCAAGGAAATTTGACTTATTCTAAATATTCACATTGGAGAATATTCTTTTTCTCTAAATTACTTTAAAAATTGAGTTTATTATTGCATTTCTGCATTAAATTAGTTCTGATTTCATATAACTTTTACCAATGTTATTTTTTTAAGTGGCGCCAAACTGGCGTCATGCAGAAAGATTTACAAGAAATATTATTAATTAATATATACAGGCTTATAGAGAAATAAGCTCAACTACAGACAGACCAGCATTTGCCTGCAGATTTGCTCGCCGATGATGATTAAAGTTTTTATAGTAAGAGTATAGTTAACGAGCGCAACTTCGTCTATCTGTTAAAAATACTTTATGATCGGTAAATCGGTCAAGCCGTTTCGTAAAAGTTCTACAGGAGATTTTATACATATATTAGAGGATTTATTAAATGAACGTGTGTCATAATGTAGCATTCAATAGGGGGAAGAATTATTGAAAATGGATCTTTAGTTTCGGTTTATCGACTATATACAAACCGACCTACACTACCTCTTTATAATACTATAGGTATTAGTATTTGAAAGATATTTTCGCTGAGTAATTTACATAAATTATAATAATAAATATGTATACCGGTGGTACAGGTTCTTCAACTATTAAATTGTTAAAACGTTTCAAAAATAAACTAAAAAATAACTTCAAATTTTTAGTACGAAATTAGGAATTATCAATTTTAACTCCAAACCGTCGGAAACTAAAACAAGATATTATTTAATTACATATTAACATATATTATTATTTTTTTATTAATTCATTATTAAAACAAACTTTGTAGTTAAGTAAACAAAAGTTGACATTGGTATTTTTATGAGTTAACTGATTTATATGTTTACATCAAGTCGGCTGATGTTGGAATGCGGAACCAAATATACTACATACTATAAAATTTATTGTTTGATTTTTTTTAAAAGTCAATGAGTAAAAAGGCGAGCAAATCAGGTACTTGATAGTAGCATAGTATATACTCTTTACCGTGATAGTAGGTAAGTATCACGATTGTTCATATCATATTCAGTTCCACCTAATATAAGTAATTTGGAATTTTAAATTATGCGCGGCAGTGCACTGCACTCATACTAAATAATTTTTTGAAGCGTCAAGACCAGTAATTTCACTGACAACATTTCCTTTCAGTCTGGATCCGGAATCCGGAATTTCAATCCGTAATACCTGCACATTACTACTTGGCGAATGAATAACTCCAAAAACGGTGCGGTACTTCCACAGGTGAATTTACAATAGAGGCCTATACTACATAAGTCTAAAACGCCTAATAATAGTAAAATTAAAGTGTTAATAGGAATAAAATAGAATAGAAAACAATAGAAAGTATGAAATTACCTTAACTAAGGGGGCGACTAAGCAGAAATAATAAAGCTAGGGATATAATATGACCGTGTAAGATCTGTGGAGAGATTATACAGGGCTATGTTACACATGTAGGGTAGACCGGGCATCAATTGACAGAGGTGAGAATTAACAAGCGAATATTAAAAAAAAAAAAAAACAGAATCACGATATAGATTTTTTATGGTAGAGTAGAAGATAACGAGACGAGCATGACGTTCGCTCGATGAAAAGTAATAAAACAGGTCCATTGCAGTGTTACCAATATATTAGAAAAGTACGAAGTGGTACGCCGGGAGGGTTCGTCATCCTGACTACCGCACACGACATCGAGCTCTTGACGCAGTGTCAATCGCAAAAAATCGGCTGTATTCGCTATATTCATGGTGAAATAAATAAATAGTCTGCGTAACGTCTTTGAGAATTCGCAAATGTAGATGAATAGTGCTACGCGTCATATGGGAATAATACTCGAACATGAATAGCGATGTGAAGTGCCACCATTAAAAGTTCGCGTTATTAATTCTCGTGTCAGTGCCATGTCCGGTCTCCCTCAAGAGTGGTGGTTCGAAGAGTGCGTTACCTGCATGATCTGGTGATGGAAGGAGGTGTCGGCGGGCGGCAGGCGCGGCGCGTGCGGCGGCGACGGCGTGTGCTGCGGGGATGCGTCCGCGCCGCCTGACGCTTCACGCGCCATCTCTGTAACAAACATAAAATTATGTTAGGATATTGTGCTATTTACTGATTTTTTTCTATGCGGAATAGTTGCTATTTTTTACACAGGAAAAGTGCGCACCCCTGGGTGATAATAGATAGGCGCGGCAGGGATACCCACTAAAAACCTGCGGGTGTTCCTGCGGAACGCCATAGTGTCGGGGTAGCGGGTAAAAAGGTTTAGCCGGCTATCGGCTAAACGTATGGATACAGGTGGGTAATCCATTTGAATTCTGAACTCTGTAATAAGGTAAGGTCGTATTTGCGCTTCGACGGTCTATGGTTCGCAAATATGCGATGACTTTTTCTATAACAATTGTGAAATTCAATTTATTACAAATATCGTTATGAAAAATTACCTATCATCATGACTTTCTCAATCTTAGTGACTTTATAATATGACAATGTAGGTATCTTATATAGATATAGTATGTACGTATGTTAGTTTAGGGATAACATTGTCATCGTGACCAATCTCGGCTCATTTTGTGTTTATCTTCATGATATCTAATTTATCAGAATTATGATTTCATACGTTGCAGTTGGTAAAATAACTTTAAATATGTTTAAGGAAGTGATTGAACTACACTATCATCATAATGTTACCTATGTGTTTTAACGTATTTACCTCTTAGATTGCATTGAATAATAGCAAAGTTAACCTAATCGGGGCAATCAGTTGCATTGAGAAACCATTCAAAGTCATTATTATAAAACGAGTTAAACCTGAAAATATATTTGTTAACGTTATACAAAAATCGTTTGTATTCTTAACAAAATGGGAAAATTCCGTTTTGAAGTATTGTTGCGGAGCCTGTGACCTAAATCATCTAGATGTAGGGGAGGCTGGGAGTGGCGGGGGGATAGGGGAGGGGGAGGATTATATTGGGAACATTCTCTGTGTTGTTGTTAACGTTACTTATCTCTTATATAATAATACAATAAACGTGGATTTGAATTAGGTTATAAGATTCAGGTTCTTCATCTAGATCTAAACATAAGTTAAAACCAAAGGACTCTAGTTTATAAACTAGTTCATGTACATAATAATTTATTGTTTTTGTGGACAAATGTTCACTCGCATTAGTCTCGATTCTATCGAATAAGGGATAAATAGTATGTATTGAATATTAAACTACTACTACAAGCCAAACCTGAAATGTGTTATGTGTGAAATACCACGTAGGCTATATTTTAACTTTTAATATCGCTGAACACAGCCAGTTAGCTACATGAGTTACTTATGTTTAAATTTTATGTCAATTTTAATTTTGAGAATATTGGTCAACGATAAATTATAATAATTCTATTCTTTGTGACTAATAAGTATATTAAGGTTTCTGCCAAACGGAATATCAAACAATCCAAACAGTAAAACAATCGAACTAATCCAATTTGCAGCGAACGGTTCGTCCTAGGGTAGGCTTTGTTGCAATCCCTCCCCAGTGAGGGTGGGTCGCGGGTGGGTCGCCGGGTGGGGGCGGGTGGTGTTTATTTTTAGTCAGCGGCTATATTTAGCTGGTGGGCGGCCGGGACGCAAGGACGAGTCCTTCGAGCCTGTTGCCGGGAGAGCTCCGGCATTATCACACCATTGCTAATTAAACTCCGTCTGATTGACGACTTTACTTTTGATTGACGGGTGGTGCGCTCGGTGGTGGAAATAATACTAAGTACTATTTTGGTATCGTTTGAATTCCTCGCCATCTCTTAAAAACTTAGACACGCAAATTTAGAGTGGAATTAATAATAAATATTAATTAAAGCTAATAATTATTATAATGGATTACCGGGGGTAGACTTCCTTTGCAGGAGGTCGTCTAGGTGGGTACCCCAACAGTGCCAGTTATTCTACCGCCTGAGCAGTAATGTGCAAACATTACTGTGCTCCGGTAGGAGGGCACTGTAGCTAGTGAAATTACTGGGCTAAAGAGTCTTAACATCTTATGACTCTTGAGTAAGAAGCGTTGGTGCAGTGCACCTAGAATTGCACATCATTGTTAAATTCTGGGTAGCACTGTACTGATTATGGGCAGCGTTATCTCTTAACATCAGGAGAGCGTCTTGCTCGTCTTCTTACTTCTCCACATAAAAAAAAAAAAAAAAAAAACGTAACGCCTAATTCCATTAATTGACTTAACTTCATTTACTTTTGAAGGAGGTATTTATCACGCCTAGTTTTAGCCTACTACCACGGCTACTACCATCTACGGCCGCATCATCGGTTAAGAGCGTTTATTTCGAGTGACGACTCTCTCGCTCGCACAATTTGACAAATTTTGAAATATTAATTCAAGGAATTAATTTATTAAAAATTCCTCTATACAAGTCCTGCATAATATTATTGCACACATTTTAAAAGTGTTTTCAGTGAGATATATTAAAAAATGGGATGAGGAGCGATGTCGAAAAAGTTTTTTTTTTTTTTACTTTGAAATATATATTCGTACAATTTACTTTATGAAAATATGTCTCGGTAAAGCTGAAGATAATATTTTTTGTCAAGATGTTAATTTAAGTTAGTAGTTAGTATAACTGGCTGTACAGCGTACAAATTAATGAAACAACTGCGATGTTATAATTCACTAAATATAGGTACCTATTGGTTTACAAAGCAGAATAGAATTGTAATTTTATTATTAAGTAGTGACATTATTGAAAAGAAACATGTCTTATACGTACCTAGTTTGGTAGAGAAGTAAGTGTAGACAATAAACTAAAAATATTCGACCGGCGCGACCTCAAATAACACAGACTGTGTCCGAATTCAGAGTCTAGTCGTTTTATTTTAGCCAAGTTAGATTTAGACCGGTTTAGAGCTGAGAGGCCTCAGTCGAGCGTTCATAATTAATTTGCTTGGTACATTTATTTCATTTTAACATTATTTCAATATGAAGACCTCGGCTATTAAAATAAATCTGTGACAAGCTATATCAAAAATTTATTGAAAACTGGCTGACCTGACCTGCTTTTTAAATTTTAATTATAACTCCATACTGGCAAATGCAATATTTATGCACACATGATTATAAAAAAAAAAAGAAAAACCATTTGGCTCTTCAATAATATCGTAGCATCATCTCTACGCTCCCGTAGACCCGTTACGAACTAGGCTACGAGTCGGGAGCGCTACGCTACGTCGCGTCGTAGAGCTTGCTACGACTCAGCCTACGACAGGAATATTTATAGCCTAACGAAACTCAGAGGACTACTAATATGTTAAAAAATTACATTATACATAATATAATAAAATAGACCAATTCAAAATGTGTATTAATAAACACTTACGAAGGTTATGCATTTGAATTTATTTTTTTCAATTCGCAAGATTAGAATTTTTGATTAACCATTTTTGCATTTTGATTTATTTTGATCCAAACGGGGTCAATGCATTATGCAATTTTGACATAATATCCTGGCTGTAATATTATGTGTATGTATAGAACACGTTACGTGGCCTAGACAATCTAAATACATGAAAAGTAAATATATTCTAGATTCAAAAGATTTAATTACGCTGAAAAGTGGGTAGAACAATAAAGCAAGAGTCAACAAAGGCGATGGCGAGGTTTAAATTTAGAATAACACGGCAAGCGGGCCGCGACAACTGAAGGACGAATCGTGCCATAGATTAATCAACAGTTACTACTCAAACGACACAGAATAACAAACAGTCGCTACGAACCGTGCCGCAGATTAGATTATAGTTAGTACTAAACGTGCCACAGATTAATAAAAAGTTGCTACTAAACATTTCACAGAATATAAAGCAGTATAAGTTGCGGCAACACTCTCCGTCTCTCTCTAACTGGCGGCCACGAGAGAAACAACAAGCGATCAATTTATTAAAATACAAAAATAGAACACACACGCGATATACGAAACGTGACAGCGAATTTATCAATTTAAGTAAAATGATATTTGCATACATACATAATATACATACAGACATAATAGGGTAATGATAGCTGGTATGGCACGTTTCGAAAATTTGAAACTCAACAAAAAGTATTAGCGATTATTTTGCATGCACGTGTCTTGTATAGAGTTTCATGACCTGTACTATAAAAAATGTGATAAAAAGTGAAACACGCAACCATTACAAATTGTAGGTTATATACAAAACAACACAACATCTGACAGATTATCCGTTTATATTTTTTGGAAGATCATGATAACTGAGGTCACGTATCAGAAACGAGAGAAGGGCAATAATATATTATGTAAATTTTGAAGTAAACCTTGGCATAAGAGAAAATAGTAAATTCAACAATAAATGCCACATCTCCTCGCATCCTGTGTGTTCTTGGCTCGGCGTGGCCATACAGAAATAAACCGCCATAAAAGCGATCTCTTCACCCGTTCCACATCCAGAACCGAAACTAATTCTATTTACGTTCGAGTAAACAGTTTATTCCTCTAGTCGTATGCGCGCGCGCCGCGTCCGCTGCTATTTCCAATCGGCTAAATGCAGCCGCCACCGGAAAGATTAAAAATGGAACGTTCGGCTTCCTTTTTCAAAACACAAACGAGCAGAATGCCAATGATATTAATATGTGTAAAGCTGATGCCAATTATGCGACTCGAACAACTCTCTGAGACGAATAAACTCGGGAAAACGACGACCCCATTCTGATGACACTTTACATTTCAACGTTTACTTCCAATCACTCAAATTGTAACATGAATTCTTTTATACATCTCATCATCATTAGGGATCACATTAGGGATGACAAGGTGTATAAAATATAACAATAATCCAAGAAATGGAATTGAGATCTAGTGGATTAGTGAATAGAAATTAGGACTAGGAAGCGTGATCCACAGTTGAATCGTTGAACAAGTGAAATATTTTATTTAAAAAAAAAACCAAAAGTTCGATGATCGCACTGATAAGTCGAATGTCGAACTAGTGGGAATAAACGCCACAATGTAGTATATAAAAGAGAGGATTAGTACGAAAAAGATAAAGAATAAGAATAAGTACCAAAAAGAACCTCAAAATATCACAAAGAATGTTCAATATTCGCAAAGCAACATCAAGTAGAACCAACAGGCAAGAAAGCCTTCGTATAACGAGTTGAACTACGCAAGATCTATTTATAGTGAGAAGTGGTCGAAGCCGGAGCCGGCTCTTGTAAACACGATGACGCCACGCCAATTCATTGGATAAAAACACTGATTACGTCAGCAGATTATACGAGTATTGTTGACCGTTCATTCATTAAGCTAGCTGAAAGTCACACTGAAGACATTGATGGTGATCATAATGTAATTTGGGTTTATACTCCAACAGAACCTCCCTGGGGTAGACCAGCTACAATTACTTGTGACTTGTGGCTAAGTCCTTAAAAATGTGTTTTTCTGCAAGACGGATGGATTTCAAAAAAGATGGAAAAAACATTTACACTTAAACATGTATTTTGGTCATCTTTAATGGTGATTAGATACTAACAGTGTAATTATGGAAACCTCTTTACAAGTGTAAACCTCAATAAATGTTTTATAATTTGCGGCCATGTTGCCTAAAGGTTCAGTACGATTTGACGTGGACAACACAAACGAGGAGCCTAAACATTTTTGAGGCATCAAGTATACTTTTAAAGAGTTCAAAACTATAGGGAATAAGACTGGTTATGAAATGTCTAGAAAATGTAGGCCATGCGGTAGCCGATCTATAATTATTGACAAAGCACTAAACAAGCACTTAAAGCAATAAACTTAAAAACTTATTGCATATTCAACACCATTAACATATAGATACATAATGTGATTTATCGTTTACGATACACCTACATTATATTAGTAGAGCAATAAATAACTGAATGTTTTTTTCATAACAAAACAAGGTCTAAACAACCAAGGTACATACAAAGTGATATACATAATTCCAAAATAGCTAGATTTATTTACAAGATAAACTAATGTTATTTATGGATTTGATGCAGTTATAGATAAAAATCGATTAATAAAAATTAATATGTATTTTGATAAATTTAACCAAGATAAGCATTTTGTTGCTTCAGCCAAGGACAAAAATTAAAATCTATTAATAGAACATAAAAAGTAGGAAGTTAACAATGAAGCTGAAAAAGACAAGGTGAATGAGTATCTATTTTGATAAAAATACAAATTATGTTGAAGGTTTCGAAACGTAAAAGGCGAAAAAAACAACAATAAATACACATTAACGATACAGACAGATGCGAATATCCAAGAATAGAGCTGTCGTTGGTGCTAACATCTGTTTTATTTAACGCTAAACGTCCGAAATAGTTCGCATGTAAAACACATTATCGGTCCTTTTTCACGTTTGGAAACGGGGCCAGCACATGTACGCGATAATTCATATCTAGTTGAAGTGGTGCGACTGCGCAGGAGTGATTCACGGGTATAAATAGCCGCGGCTATAATTAGTTTACCATACAAAGGCAGTAGTGTCGGTTCAAAGGATTCCGTCGCCATTGACTCACGTGTGAATGCTCTTTGTTTGAAGGATGCCTTTATTATGTGACTAGATTCTAGATCTGCACAGATTACAGATGCTGTATGATTTGTACACACTATGTCGATAAAATACGAACTGCGTAGATTTTCAGATTATATCAAGTAACTAGATGATCTGAAGCTCTGAAATTAGCTTACTGCAAATGTTGCTTGCTATATTGTTGTTGTTGTTTATTGTTTATTTATTTATACTCCAAAAGAACAGGTTTCCCTACTTACACTGTCAGAGTCAAATCACAATTTATAGGTAGTGTGGCGAACCAATATGTTGCAGTTTCAGGTCGCCGAGATTACTACAAGGCCTGCAACATGACCTAACGACTGCCTCCTACATATCTTATAGGAAACAGTCGGGACCCACAGTTTTACGTGCCTTCCGAAACGCGGTAGCGTCCAGGCGAAAATCTTTGCTGTGGCAAAGATTTTCGCCACACACTGAGATTTGAACCCAGGACCTCCGGCTTACAAGCCGGACGTACGACCACTGGGCCACGGACGCTATAAATTAAATTTTTGAATAAGAGTTTTAAATAATTTAGTAAATAATCTCAAATCTCTAGAATATCAACGTCCCGTCGGGTAATGCAGGCGTAAACTCCTGATGAAGGTCATCGTAATTTTCCGAAACCGTGGTTGAGATCAACAAAAAACCATTCAAAAGCTGTGTCGTATTTGTAATAGCATATTTTATATTTCCTTTACCAAGTGTTGATATGATTGCATCAAGTATCAGCAGCATATAAATTAGTTGTAGAACGAACAACGCCCATTATGCCGGTCAGTGACCGTTCAACCGGACCTACGATCATCAAGCAAAATATCGTTGATCTGCCTATAGTATGTATGTTCGTATCATATGTTATGCTGATATGGACAGCCGTGTATGTTTATATCAACACTAGTCACTAGCTATATTCTCGAATGTCCCGCATTGACTTAATTTGTCATTAGTACTTGTTACCACATAAAAGAAGTTATCTACAAATACACGTTATTTTAAAATCGGTTTAATGTATCTGTGTGTTTCTGATGTATCCTGGAACAAATGATCATCTTGAAAATTGTTTATTATGAGTATTTCATAATTTAGTTTTTTTTTTAGTCTGCTACCATCTTCGGCAGCATTATCGCTTAAGATCAGGCGACATGGCGGTCAAAGTAAACTATACCAACTTTTAAAGTGTGTTCAGCATAGAATTTTAAATTAGCATTTAAATCGGACATATTAATTATACTTACATCAGTTTGAATGTATTTGTCACGTTATTTCTCGAAGTGAACTCACAGTTAGCAAGTCATGGCTCAATACCTACAGTATAATCGCTATCACTTCATTTGCTCGCTATATATAGACCGTTATCGCAGTAATGAACTACCTCTAAAGCCTGCCGTTGTGATTGTGTTTATGATTTGCTAAGTGCTTGTTGTTTCAGGATCGTTCCAATTATGAGAGATTAAGTTCAAAGATTGACATGTGCTGATGAAGTGGTAGATGTAAACTAGATCTGTTTAGTTATCTTTGTTTTAAAGAACAATAGATATAATCTTATAAATAATATTAATTACTAGAGTATACTCCAACAGAACACCCTTCCCTTCTTACACTGCCAGAGTCAAATCAGAATTATATGTTGTGTGGCTAACATATATGTTGAAATTGAAATTTATTGCATAAAAAGTAGTATAAGTACAATTTTGGCTTACATATAACCTAGGTAGTTCTTTCATATAAGTACATCTAATTTTACAAGCTTTTATTTACTTTCACTTGTCTGTTGTCTGTCTGTCTTCTGTCTGTCTGTAATCAAATCTTGCAACTTAAATTTGACCCACTTTCCGGTGTCCGATTGAGCTGAAATTTTGCATGCATGCATAAATCGGATGACAATGCAATATTATTATGACATGGAGCTGATCTGATGATGGAGCTGGGAGGTGGTCATAAAAACTCCGTAATAAAACGACGTAACCCCATCGAGTTGGGGCTCATTTGATTCGTCTTGACGAGTACTTTATGGTAATAATAATAAAAGCTTGTTTTTAAAAAGTTCTTTTAAAATTTCACTTGTTTATATAGGTAAGTAGTGACTATTAACAAATTTATTTGATGTTGACATACTTGTTATAGTTTAATGAAGATACACTTTAATGAAGGTACATTATAATGTTCATAATTAATTGTACTAGAAAGGAGTAATGGTGACCGTTGTAGTAATTAAACTATGCTACGGCCGCCATAGTCCTTCCGTTAAAGTCCGTTCCGTTGCAGTTTCAGGTCGATAATAAATCTATCGACCTGAAACTGCAACATAAACGAGGCCTGCGAGATGAACTAACGACTGCCTCCTATGTATTTCATAGGAAGCAGCCGGGACGGGACCCACACATTTTTTATATTGTATCGGCTACTTACGATAAAAGTGTGACATCTCAAAACATCGAAAATTTACAGAACCAATTTTGCTCTTTCTACAACTTTTCTGTAAAATGTAGAATGATGTGACACTGTCATCTGAACACCATCTTTTCTTCACATGTTCTTTCTAAACAAATGGGTCCTAGTAAGACATGTATTTGTCACCTGTCACCCCCCGCGTAACGTTGGGGTGTCGATTGCCGATACAAGTGCGGCACTTGCTTCAGTTTTTGTGAACCTGTAAGTCCCCAAGCCACCCTGCACACACAAATAGACAAGTGTATCTCCCGCGTCTACTATAAACTATAAACAGATGGGCGCATTCCGTGCCCCGGTATTAATAGAACGGGACCTAATTCTGGACTCACATCACACACACTCCGCGGACGTTTTTGTGATATTTTTATTAAACTAATGTAGACGTCACACGCGGGAAAGCGGTCGCAATCCGGTTTTGTAATGTTGAAAGGGATTTGAAGATGTTGGATGGAGCATGGCCACCTACTGGTTCGCCATTTTGATTTTTTATTAAAATCGCGGCCAGCGACGATGTTAGATGATATTAAATGTTAGATATTGTTGGTTTTATAACTTTTATGTACAAAAAAGGGTTATCTACATAATCTATCTATCTAAGGAAAAATATTCCAAAACCAACTTCGTAAAATGTCAGGTTTCGGAGTTAATAAGTATCAACGTTGATCACGGATTTCAAGGTACATAATTTAAAGTGGGTGTGACCAGGAACACACGCGACAGATTTCCCGCGCGTTCTGTGTAACGTCGGCTTAATAGTGGTTGCTCGTTTATTCGAGTTTATATTAGGTATATCATTATTAGGTTACTTCCACGTCACCGTTTTTATCACCATCATGTTTCATTATTATATATTTATTAGTTAATCTTCACGTATGCATTTATCATGTTTAATTAAATATATATCACACTAGCAGTAGCTATCGATATGTACATTTGATTGGACGAATATTTTGTGGTTTCTTTCATATAATTGTCATGCAAAAGTCTAAATGTATTGCAAAATCAATGCATATATTATTTAATACATTTACATACAATGTGGTATTCCATCAACGTATATCATTAATTTTATCTACTTCAAAACTAATACCAACACATAAATAGGTACCTATAGTGGTATTCTAACTAATTCATCAATTTATATACTACAAAAATCAATACAGAGACATGAAACACGAATAATATTGTACAAAGACAAAACTTATTCAACTGCTTGCATTAAAATGTAACAAAAATTTGTTAAAACAGTCTGTAATCCTTCATTTGCATACAGTGAGACCTGTTTCTCAACTAAAAATACCCATGGGGGTAAGCAAAGCCATAATGGTCCACATCTATTTCTGGTTTAAGAGTCAAACAAGTTGCTGCTAAATATAGCTGTAACTTTCCCACTCGAGATTCGTTCTCAGAGTTGGTTATTTGAAGCGCTATTTCTGGACGCCACTGGAAATAAAAACTTGGAGATTTATACGGGTTTAGATTATGAAAAACTGTGTCTATTTTTGGAACCATCGTCTTAACATCAATTTTGATGAAACAAGGTGTTATAGCACTTAGAGAGTCAAGTTCTTGGTTTTATTTGTTGTTGATTTTATTGTTTCGCAATTTGTCTTGCTCAGTAAGTATATATATTGTGTGTTTCAATGAAAAGTTTTTAGATATTATATATCTATTATAAGTATACATATAATTGTATTTGCTGTTTAGTTTTAGATATTTAAATACAGTGATAATCGTGGATATCTTCATGAAAATTTATAGTTGCGTACTCATGTCGATCTAGAGGTCAGGTGTTAAGTGATTGATAAGGCATGCAAATTCAAAGATTCTAGCGAACTACTTCCCATAATGAATATAAAATCGCCGCAGAATAATTTCCCACAGAATTTCGATGAAAAAAACATAATGAGAACGGTCAGTGAATCAATGAATAACACTCAACACAAAATGCCCAAAATAAAGGAGAGCAAGAAAACCAGTTTGCAGAAATCTCGCGATACAACCGACCAATGAGAGTTCTGTACAATACATGGCATAATATGATATATATTATATTTAAACTATATTTAGATGTATTGAAGCAGATGGCGCCCCTTTGTGCGCAAAACTCGTGACTCGTGTATTTTTTTGTCTCATTGTTATTAAAAAAGCGTGGCGAGAACCGTTTTTGAAAATTCTCTATTTTAATACTCATTACCATTTTCGTCTAATTAAAAACAACGCTTCCTCGTGCAAAATATACACACGTTATTTTTATAATGGTTATCTGATTGTTTAGGGGTCTTTTTGAATGTTCCTTATGCGTCATTGTCAAAATGAAAACGTGGCACCGCACGAGCACGAGCATTTCCTTGTACCTACTCAACTTGTGTCAACTCTAGTGGATGCATAATGCATCATATTTATCTTCAAAAATATCTATTTTACTATCTATACAGGCGATAGGTATGATTGTGGGCACTCCTTTTATCAGTAAAAGGAAAAAGTTATTTTAGTATACATTTATCACAATCATAAAATTCTATTTTAGGATATTTGATAACGTTTTCCTTGTAACGCAAACTGTATGAAGTACCTACTTAAAATGTTTATTTAAAGTAATGTATAATATATTATGTTCGTAATAATTCTGGTCATTTCACATGTATATTATGTTAAAATATTATGTATCAGCTAAATTGAAGTTTTTATAAGGTTTTCTCCATAATATATTGGAATTCATCTTTTAAGTAGTGTCGACATAAAATTACTATTTGTCTTCTATAACTGTTTTGACTAATGCGTCGCTACAGCTGATATTTGCTACAATGAGAACTATTTCATTTTTTACTATATCTACGAAAGTTCTAATAGTTAACTATACATATTATGATGCTTTCCATAATAAAACGATGAGTGATAAAATCTCCAGAGACCGCATTTTCCGTCAATCAGCATATAGTGAACAGATCAATATATAATAAATCGACTTATCGTGCTAAAAATATCCAAGGCTGGCACGAGCACCCCGCGTGCTTCTCCGTATATACGTGCTATATATAACTATGTATATGTATCATATATATAGCTACTTATATACGCTATATATAGCAGAGTGATGGACGCCTGGAGAGTGGTGGGCAAGCCAAACAAACAATCAAAGTGAATATGATCAAAAAAATGGGACATGTTAATGAAAATTGATGGAAGGGCAGTTTAGGAATTCATGTAGAATTTATCAAAAACAAATGGCATATAGAGTTAAAAAGAAAACACTGGTAAACAAAACTTTCCAAAGAACTATATGCTGAAAACAAGCAATGCATTGTGAAATGTTTTGCAAAAAACAAAAAAAAAATTATGAACCTGGAAAATGAAGAAGTTAATATTATGTTAACGTTGGTCGAAAACCAATTATTTACTACTGGCAAAATATTTCCAAAAGACGTTTATTTTCAAAAAACATAACACAATTGAAATGAATAAAAACCCACATAAAATTATGATAACACTGAAGTTCTAAACATTAGTAATTCAAATGAACAATGACTACAAAGAAACTCTAACAAACAAAGTTGGCAACTGCAGCGAAGTAAAACTGGTCAAAAAAGTTGCACTAATTATGCCTAACCCGAGTGGCTGGAACATAAGTGACGTTGCTCATAATTAAGATATAACGAGGCTATTATACTTTTTGCACGAATTGTATAAGGCTGTATAACCAAGAGATCTATGTTTCAGGTTGTTGATGTCAAAGTTTGAGCAATATGTTGAAAAAGCAGCAGAAAAGCAGACACTGGGAATACCGGAGATAATTTATAAGAAAGAGAAAAGAAATCGATCTGTGGCACTTTAAACACCATGGCATTCCCATGGTGAATGTGAATGGTGGTGATCGTGGTGAATGGTGAACGAAAGTATTCAAAATGTTTAACCAGGATAATTTAAAGAAACGATTGATAGTTTTAATGAGTGGTCAAAATCAATGGTTTTATTAATTATAGTGACAATATGTATTCCAGTATGAAATACAGAATATATTGAAACTTGACTACGGATTACTGACTCATAAGCTATTCTTGTCATACCTTACACCCCAAATATCAAGTACCGCCAATTATAACGCATCTATTTCTGTTATCACTGATATTAAACGCTCTATCAACTTATTTGAAACTGATGATGCAACATGTTGAATAAAATGTTGACAAGCAGATTATTAAAATCATACGTTACTTTTTTACACGGTCGTGTGATGTCACATATTTTAGACATATTTTCTTATCGTTTTCGAAGATCTTTTTTTATCATCAATACTCCAGCATTTTTATCCAAGCCTCTTTGTTGCTTTAATCATGCAGTTTCGTGCAACATTTCATCAGATGCATGTATAAGGTTATGCATCCGACTGATGACTAAATATAATTTGTTATTGCTTTATCCAATCAACATCCTTATTGTTTGGAGTGTGGAGGGTGGTCGATGGTCAGTGGTCACGTGACCGTGTGTGTATATTTATAGCCACCATTATCGCGGAGTTCCCTTGACAGTGGTGCGACGACCGAGCCGCTCCGACCACCGCGGCTATTTCGGTATTTTTATCGCTCTCTAATGACGAGCCTCGAATAACAATGTCTTTGTGCAACCGTCCTTACATAAACGATTTCATGTTGCAAGATGGCCAATTTATGGAAACGTTTGGCGTTCCATTTCAGACAAACAAGTATTGAAATGACAATACGTGTACTTAGATTTTGCTGCAAATTTTTCAATCATTTCAATCTGAGATTTTAGGAGGGCGAGTACGGAGCTGACATTTAATAAAGATAAATGGAAGAGAAAATATCTAAATGAGAATATCATAACTCTGAAAATTTACATGCAAAAGTGCTCCATTATTGTAGCCTATTTGACAAAATCCACTTCGAGTTCGAGTAAGGAAAACGTGCCGTTCCGACCCGATCTGAAGTGGGACAATAATATGGAATTAGATCATGTATCAACAATAGAAATTTTACAAATACTCATAACTTTTATTGTTAATGTTTTTTTATACAACGAAGTAAGAAGACGACTGAGATGCTCTCCTGATGGTAAGATATAACGCTGCCCATAATTAGAACAGTGCTACCCATGATTTTACAATGGTAAAATACTGGATGCACTGCGCCAACGCTTCTTACTTGAGACTCATCATCACATCATCTCATCTTATGACTCTCAAGTCATAAGATGTTAAGACTCTTCAGCCTAGTAATTTCACTAGCTGCTAGCATGTAGGTAGGCACTAGGCACCTAGTTATAAATAGAAAAATATTCCAAACTAATGATAAACAAGTTCCATTCACAAACCAGTCTCTAAGGCAGCAGTTCTTAAAGACATTAAATTTACTACCTTACATAAACAATTGGAAAATCCTTCTCCACAAATTGTGCAGGACAAAACAAACATTATATATTAAAATCATACATTTTCCTCAGCGAATACATATTATCCTCGTTTAATACATAAATAGCACATATTTACGACAAATATCAACCGGTGGTATTTATAGCGCAGGATATTCAAACAAACAAGTATAATACCAGATACGAAAATAAAACTATATTTATGTCCACACAACAGGAATATTGTAGATCACATTATTTGTACAAACCCCTTGTTTAACCTACTAATATTATCAATTTGAATGTATGGATGTGTGTACCTACTTTTTTTTATTGACCTACGCTGTTCGTCTTCGACTGAGACCTCTACAGGTTCATTTGTTTAGTTGTAGCACAATTGTAACTTCTATGTATCCCAAAACATTTTAATCCTTAACCCATTGTATGTGCTTACGTATGTTTGTTGCTTCTTTATGTCGAAACGATTTTGAACCAATTGAGCACAAATTCATTAAACAGGTAGCTTAGACCCTATAACATATTATAAACATATCGGTGAATAAACCCACTCGGCGCTGCCAGTGTATTAATGTAAAGATCAATTTATTAAAATAAATGGTGTTTTTGCGAGATATAAAAGTTTAAAGTCCACGTTATTTATAGTCCAAAATCTTCCTACGCTATAAAGATCTGAATTAAAGCAATCATTTAAAATGAATCGAGACCAGAATGGAGCGAGCTATTATTTAACAATATGTTGATGACATCACGGTATCGGCGCACGAGTCTATAAATAGATGGTGGAATGGTCGTAGGTATGATTGGCATAGAACCGCGCCATATGCGGACAACCCACCTAAATTTAAACCTTGTTTATAGAATTCTCAGTAACATATATAATAGGCCTGTACACTGTATATTGCATAGGATGAAGCTAACTACTAGCTTTACTAAGGCAGAGTCTACAAATGATAAAATAAATTGAAATCTTATTGTGATAAAAACTACTTAAAATCAATTCAAAACATTCGGAAACTATAAAAATACACATTAACTGACGATTATATAAACGTACATTTAATTTCTTAGAATATTTTGATCATCATCGTCCACCATACTGGCCAGAGTGGGTCAATATTATTATTGTCCTACTACTAGACACAGACTCCCTTCTAGTACTCGTGTTACAGAATATTTTTGCTGCACATTATATAGTAATTTGAAAGCTGAAAATTTTAAAAATCTAAAAATCGTTGATGATCTATTTTAATTGCTGTCCTCTATACCGTAAGTGCTCTTGTTGAAGTGCTAAATTTATATTTTTAGCAACTGAAATGAATATTTAGACATAACTGTAGTTGGTTTAATTATACTTTCGCAAACGAGTTCCAATTTGGTCACAGTAACGTTGGACCAGCATAACTGTTCATCTTCATTACTTATTGTACCTATGTATTAAATATTATTAAAATATAATTATTATTTAGTTTAGTTGTTTGTTTTTTAGTTATCAAACATATTATTATGATATCGTTTAAGTTGAAACAGTTTGTAATTCACATCCTTGTTAACTGTGTTGTAAGGCCCCCACGAGACAGGCTTGCCCTATTGTGGGGACCACTAGATACTATTTAAAATGTAATCATGTGTTTTATGGACAAATAAATATATTCTTATTCTTCTTATTCTTATTTGATAAAAGATCTGAACGTTGGGTTGTTTTTGAAGAGAAAGACACAACAAAACTCATGGGAGGCCAAGAAACTTTGAAAAAAGATAGCTAGAACAGAGCATGGAAAAGGAGGATACAAATAAGTAAAAGGAGAGATAGACATAATTATAATTGGGCTTTATACTCCAACAGAACAGGTCACCCTAATAACACTGCTACAGACATATCAAAATTATAGGATGCATTGCCAACCAACGTTACAGTCAAAGAAAGAATTCGCAATAATGAAAGAAGAAACACAAACAGCAAAATTGAATAACAACAAGGAAATTATTGCATCATGTTGATTTTGATGTATCAAAATAATCAGAATAATATCATTGTTTTTATCGGTAGATAATATTCAGGTGTAGATAACTGTTGTACAAAAAATGCGTCAAACTTATTTAAAAGAAAGTTAATATAGATATGATAGAAATGTAAGTAGGTAACGATATTAAGTGACGTGGACTTAGTGAACATTTTCGGTTGTTTGTTGACGGTTCACGAGTCGAACATCCTGATTAGAAAATCATTAAAATGATAGGTTAAATTAAGTACTAGAAATGACTAAAGTTATAGATATTTTGTATAGAAGCAAATCTAGGACTTTCGAGTAACTTCTTTTCATCGAGTGAATGTGTGAGACGAAGTTGTGCCGGATTCAAGTGTTGTATAGCAATAATATGCAACTGTGGCTTTAGATAAGTTAAATCCTTAGGATCGATAATATAAAGATAAGATAAAGTTCAAAGAAAATGTTATTATATCACCTGATTATGTCACCAACGTTAGTCTTGCAGTTATCAGAATCCAGTTCTTACCTGAAACAGAAGATAATATGCTAAATTAATCTTTAGTGCGAAATAAATTATTATATTATGAGTTTTATCGCTATTTTTAATAGTTAATTCTATTAGTAGGTGTCTAAACAGAAGACAAATGGAAGAAAAGGGACCTTATAAGCGTTCCTCTACCATTCCGTTCAAATTTCAAAGCTAAAACAAATGCCAAAGTTTGGACACCCTGTAGCAATATTTACGGTACAGATTAAAATAAGAATACGAAATAACGGTTGTAACTTCAACAATAAGTGAAGAATGATGATAATATAATGGACATAAGAATAATAACGATGGCAAGAGCAATGCCAAGAGAGCGTCCAATCTAAAATTGACACAAACATTATAATAACGAACTGGTTCCGGCAACTAGTCTGACAACAACTCTGTGATGGCGGTAGAAAATTAAAGAATGAGTCTTGAGTAAGACTACGAGGATAATTCATTTCAAGGCAACTAAGTACCTTATAGTTGATATTCAACTCACTTAAGTAATAAAGTTTTGAACATGTCAAGATATTTTTCTAAGTAATCTAAGATATCAGAACATTTGTGGCACTAGTGAGAGGTAATAGGATTCCCATTGCCCTTGCCTATTAGAGCATACGGGCAGACAATGATGATGATAACTATGCTAAGATATAGAGTATAGAGGTTATCAATATTATACAAAATATAGACATCTTCATTAGGGATCTATAGAAGACTTTTACAGTTTTTGAACACTCATAATAAGTATAGGTACTAGAAGTCGAGTCGGCGTCAAGTCGATTCTATTTTAGCAACAGAGTTTCCGTGTGCGACTTTTTTATGAATCTATTTCTGTCGGTGTCGTGTGCGTTGGTACGATGAATTTAAATATTTAATTGTTGTTCTATCGAAACATTTATAGAATAGAATAGAAAACTCTTTATTGAAACACTACAAACATACAGAAAACTTAAAACTATATCACGACATAAGTGTAATAATTGGCGGTCTTATCGCTAAAAGCGATCTCTTCCAGACAACCTTGCAGGGAGAGAAATAATTATATTTACATGGGTAGGTGGTGAGTTTGTAGTATACAAAAGATTAATGGAAATAATTCTTATATACTAATAATAATATTATATAACATAAATATATATTTATATATTAATAAATATATATTTATATTTGCATTTTCGAAGAAAATTAAACAAAACCAACCAAGAATCGCTTGTTATTCGCAAACATCGATCGAAACAGGTTGATCAAATTAGCAAAATCTATTTTACAAACCAATTTGCATGCATTTTAGGTATAAAATGTCACATTAAAAGAGTAAATCAATTTCTAGTAACCATAAAATCCGGTGAAACTAAAATTTAGTGTAACATATAATAATATTATGCAAATGGTATAGCGCTATGAATTTAAAAAGCTACTTAGCTATAACTATTTAATATTTACATTGTGGGCGTAGTATTTGAACTGTTTCAGGTATTTTTCCGCACGCTTCATGTTATTACGACAAAAAGATTGTGTTTATAGAAAAAAAAATGCATTTATGGCAAACAGCAGATCTTTCTGTTTTACGGGAATGCATCTAGATTTTTTGCTTCTAGGGTGATTGTTTTCCTGCCAGTAGTACGGGGAAGCCGTGGGAGTGGTGGGAGCGGTCGAGTGGAGGCGACTACCGGCAGCCTACGTTACGTGGTGATAAGTGATAATGCATCCGGCGGGGTCGACGCCCTTCCGCCGCTGATAACACCCAGCTGGACCGATGACATTGCGCCGACTTTACAAACAGACGCTTCTATCAATACATTCTGCTATTGTGACTTATTAGGACAAGTAGCTACTTATACTCCCAATTTTGAGAGCATAGAACACTAGGGAAAGGACAAAGGTGTTTAGGGAGTTATCCAGGCGCCGAATATAGACAAGAAACGACAGATGATTGAAAAGCTTGTTCTTAATTCAGACAATGTTTGTTTAAAGGTTTGACCATACAGAGGAACGTAGCCAGCTTTTAAGCCATTACCATAGGCATTTACGTCGACTTAATTTACTAATCATATTTTAGTAAGGGTATGTAGGTATACTCGTAGTAGCCACTTGTTAATCAACTTTATTTGCTCGGTCCTAATCCAACGATCATAATATTTACGCAATGCACGCAGGAAAATTTTAAACCGTAAAATTCCACAAGTACAGATAAACAGCAACACATAGCAACGTGAACGCGACAGATGTAGTGTGTCAGTGTGTGTCACCTCGAGTGATTTTCCTTCACTGTATGCTATGCACCATGCAATCCACATGCGAACCGAGCAACATAGCCTCACGAACTACGGGAATTTCCTCCGATACAAAAACAGAGCACTTGTTGAGCAACACGGATTACCGCACGGCATTGTTATCGGCCTTGGCACCGGCGTTTCATTCACTAGAGAAACACCAAGACTAACGTGTACTACGACTCATTCCAAAACAATAAAACCGCACTTGTAAACACACGCGACTTGGGAATTCCAGGATGGAGTCACTAAGCGACAACAGTTTTCAGTGTTTTACATCAGGGTCATTGGACAACTATAAGCTAATATTAATTGATTAGTGCTGGTTTGCTTTCTGATGGTTATTCTTCAGTGTGTCAAATGTAGCAGAGTTCAGTGACCAATACACGTAATTAGGAAATTGAAAAGTTCACAGCGGAACGTATGAAGTGGCGCCAGTTGCCAGTGACCCACAAAGATGTGTTAATGTGTGTGGTATTAGTGGATGCCGTGAGAGCGCATCGCTTCCCGATTCTCCCGGGGTTCCCGGCCCAGTTAACGGCGGGTTCGGGGCCAGCTGGCGCCCGCGCTGACAGCCGCTGGTGGCGCATCAATCAACCGCTCGATGATTGCTCGCGTGTCGAACCTTTCAACCGACCGCTGCTTTCGATTAACGACCGTCAATAAAGTTTTACATCAGGCGCGTCGAAGTCACGGTCAACAGTCGTCGTCTTACTAACTGTCTGTTTAAGTTGTATTTGTAAAATTTATACTTTATATGTGGATCAATAAAGTGTTTCTTATCTTATCTTATCTTATCTGTATAATATAATGACTTCCACAGGCGGTAGAGCAGCGGTTCACACAATCGAGAGGCCACCATTGAAAGCTTCACGCATTCCATTCCATCATGAATCATGCACCGAAGCGAATCACCGCATCCCAGATTCACAAATGGGTCAAGTACCAAGATGCAGCATCGTAAAATTAAATTGTATCGGGCCCGCGTGGCGTGTGGTGTCCAATAGTTAATTTGAACGAGGACCTTGGCCCCGTCGAGTGTGACAGGGTGTTGCGGTTGCACAATGCAACACTATTCTGATCCACATCACCTTGCTCCCTCCCGGCGCGGCGCACAAGGTGTTACAACACTGGCACTGAATGCATCTCGGCTCTCTCACTGCATGCAACCAAACCAACCTCACCTCGAGCCCGCATTCAAGTCACGACTGTACTTGTTGTGGCTTTACTTTTAAGCCAACATTCTCAGAGATAACAGTTAACTCCATTGCTGCTTTTTCATTTTCTCAATATCTGGCAAAAAAGTTGATTGCTTCTCAAATCTTGGAACAAGACCCAGGATTAAATACTTTAAACACGAAAATCATGATTTACCATCTATTAAATTAAAATCATTATTGTCATAGCACAACTATTCGAAGAAACGTCTGCTCCATATCTTGAAGCTGTAAACCGTGTGTTGTAGAGATATTATGCGTTATCGCTAGTTGTTGTCGGGGAGCGGGTATAATCAGCGGTGGTTGTGGGCATGGATGCGGCAGTATGGTGCGTACGGCCGGCGACCGACAGTCTGCCCGCCGCCGCTGCATCTCACACCATTATTTATAACCGCTGATGAATTATCGCCTGCTCTTGACGAGCATATTAGCATGACACTGTTTGTCTTGGGCCGCACATTACTCATCACAGAAACCGCACCGTGTTGTGAAACTAGTTCAATAATTATTGTACCTAATTAATCTACGCACGTTGCGTGGTTTTCCTGTCATACATTTTCCATTATTTCCTTCCCCGTATTGTGGTAGAGGAACAGTGCTCGCTCGTCACTCGTCACCGCTGTATTGTTCAGGACGGCCGGGTACTGGTCGCGATGATAAGTGCGGCCCGCCGACTCGCCGACACGTATGACTTGTGCCAAATAGATTTATCAGTGGACTTCATTAGAGCACCGCACAACGAGTGCTCGCAGCACAACGCCCGCTCCACACCAGTAATGCACACACATAATTAATTTAAATATACCCTCAGCGATGCTCACACCTAGCCGTCTAAATATAGCAGCTCAATTCCAACCGACATTTGTCTTAAAACGCATTCAATGTTCAATTAGTTATTTTAAATGGTCACAGATAACAATTTATTAGAGATGTTGATTATTCAACGTGCGTGATGAGGATTTTGGCAAACGTTGGGAGCACTGGCAGGTTATTATCAGATGATTCAGTATCAGACTACATAACAATGTCGTCACTTTCATTATATTATATTTACTGAGTTCCAACATTTCTCTATCGACTGTTACTATCTTCGATCAGCGCATTATTAATATTGATGACAGACTAATACTATATCTTATAACTGCATAATTGAGATAAGGGAATAAAAATTTTGGCCGATCGATTTGATAATATAATGTTACAGAGATATTACGGAGGGTGGAGATAATATGATAGCGAACGTGCCATGTAAAAATGATATGAAAATTGGGTTTTCCAGTGAGTCACCGTTACTAATTTAAACGCAATAATAGTTTAAACCGCAGGCGTCCAAAATTAATGGAGAGAAGTACACATGAGTGTGCCAAAACCAGCACGAAGCGATACACAGAATCCGCACCTCGTTAATTTCATCGGAGAATAAATCTCCCGACACAATCCTGTACCATGTCGGATGTCGGTGTGACTGTACCTGATGTAGCGCCACACAAACACCGCTAGTAAACAACTATTGGCCGATACACAGACAACTCCGATCACATTATAAATTATAATCGCTTTAATGAATGAGGAAAACAATCGATTATATATTTATAAACCCGTTACGGGAAAAAATATAGATACGAGAATAACATTTCATTCAAACATATTCGATTAAATCAGGAATTTTATTTTTTGTATATATTTTGTAAGTATTTAAAAGCGTTCGATAAGGAGCACAAGATCTAGAAGTAGATTTAGACCGTCTGCTTGTTTGCACCGCACCTTCTGGTTTAAAATCGCAATAAACATATTAATATGGGTAACATGCATCAGCTGCCATTTAGTAGGTGCATGGATAGAAGAGGCTTTCGAGCGACCTAATTGTGAATGTTCAAATAAATACTTTTGGTCGATCGAGATTCCTCGATTCTGTGGCAGCCAAATACTCTGGCCCCGCGAGTGCTCCAATCTATCTAGTTGCTGCATGAACAAAAATAAAAAAGCCACGGACCACGCCTCCTCTTGGCCACTGTCACTTGATGTTGATGAAAGCCAAGATAACAGTGGTTTTGATTGGTCAAAGACAGTAAACAAATCAATGAGACTTCCAACACTGCAGCTGATTGATTTTATTGCTGAACATAATTTTATTGACCAATTTAGTAAAATAAAAAATTAATAAGTAAGGAGGGCTGATTGAATAAGGTAGGTATTTTTAAAGTAGAAATGAAGAAAGATAAGTAATTAAATTGAGTCCCGTCCCGTGAGACCGTATAAGGAGGTTATTACGAGGCGCAGACTGCTATTGGCGGAAGAGCCGATCTGACTGGTTTCGACGCTTGTTATTGACGTGAATTTCCGCAAAAACAGCAACCACTAAACGAGTCCGACCCAAAATGTATGCACAAGTTTTGTTATCATGTCTTCGCAAATATCTACTTGAGAATAACTGAATATTTTCGACTGAAGTTTCTATCACAAACAGTCTCTACCTATATCTAGATAAAATGATTTAAGGAGTGTCTGTTGTGTAAAGATCGGTACATTACGAAGTTTGATGTTACGATACGGGAATAGCAATGGCTGCAAATAACCAACGAGGCGAAAACAAAAGAACCAAAGGGATACTCTCAGACAGCAATTCTAACACTATAGAGACTTGACAGCCAATCCTAGATCCATGCTGCAGAGGAATCCTGGCTAACGAGAGCTAAATCTGGCCGAGATCCAATCAGGTGCGAAGTATATATTCAGGCGTCGTTTGGCCATCGCTAATAATACCCGGGAACATAGTCGGGCCGTTTATAGCCTAACCAGAATAGCCGAAAACATATAGATCAGAAGACAGACGTGCTGTACTTCTGACAAATTTAGAATGCACACGGGAAGTCCTTTTATGGCACCTCTACATAAATTTACGTTTTTTAATGCAAACAAATGAAAGTGACGAACCCGACGAAGCGATTACACCTTATTATAATCGTAGTATAACTCGTACCTAGGTATTGAAGAATTACAATGTCCTACGCAACGCTGCGCTCGGCATACAGAGACATAAGATGTTAGGTCTCCTTAGCCTAGTTTTTTCACTGGCCCCTGATCCAGACGGAATCTCGCATTGAAAAACCCTCTTTCTGACAATTGATACTAATCAGTTGTAAGATCTTGTGAGTAATCAAATTGTTTAACTTAAAGAGCTGTTTAAAGATGTTAAAACCCTTATGTTAGGTCTGTACGTAATAGACAAATCCCAGTTGGCTATTTAGAATATTAAAAAGGCTCACTAGCTCATAAAATATTTAAACACGCATATTTAAGCATTATTACAAAAAAAGTTTTTTGGACTGATATTTGATATTGCAATAAACCAGTTTCATTTTACAACCAATAAAATATTTTGAATTTTGATACCTACCTAATTGCAATCTAGAATTTAGATTTTAAAATAGACAACTTGAATTTAGAAAGGCACTGCTGAAATCATTGCATTAAAAATTCCAAGGTAATTTTTTATAGGTACCTACTTGCAAAAAGGACTAAGCAATTTACTTTTTGGAACGAAGGTAAAACAGGTCTTGTCGGACATACGAGTATAAAACGTAAATCATGTTGCCATTTGCCACGGGCCACGGCTAGGCTGAACTTCTCGCTATGTTTATTATTTGTTTATTTATTTGAGTTGTTTGAATGAGAGATCTCAAACACGAGATAGTTGCGAAAGACAGTGGTAAATGTGAGCCAAACTGCGCGGTCAGGGGGACATGCGCGGGCGCGGCGGGTTCTTGGCATCTCTGCTCACGCGTCATTTCCGGAGCCGCGTGGTTTCGCATTCTGCGTCTTACGATTTCCGGTTCACCTTCCATTGATTCCACTGTCGTTTTATTACAATCTGAGAGACTAAACAACTCAGTATTTACATCGAAAGCTCCAGTTTCCCTCGCATTACCTTCCTGAACTCGATTGCTGTAATAAAGGCCTCCGACGTCGTCCTATCGTCGTCTTAAATTCGAGACATCGCGTCGTGGGAAACTCCTTTGTAACTTGAAACGGTATTTATGTTGTCGAAGACGAGGTAATTTTAGAAGTTCCATTAGGTCCAGCGGCCGCTTACAGTGTTCAATGTCTGTAGCTGTCAATTATTATAATTTGGCTGCTGTTTAATGGTGAAATATTATTAGTTTCGTCACGTCAACTGCGTCAGGAGCCAAATCTGGCGATAATGAGTGACGTGAATCGATCACTGACATAATCGATGATGTTTGAATGCCTTTTATGATTGAGCTGTGGTATCTACCTGCACATTGCCCGTGACCGTCCTAGACCTTTAGGGCGCGTGGGTTTGAAGCGGCGACGCTTGTGGTAGGTCGCATCCACTCTCTATCCCGATGACGTTCATCGGGATAGAGTATAGAATGATTCTCTATGCACATTGGGAAACAGCAAGCTAACGAATTCTTAAGGGTGTTTTCATATTTCTCGTAGCTCAGTCAAACTAATTTCTCAGGCAATTCTCAGTTTTTCTAATTTATGAGCATTTCAATGTTTGCATCGCATTAGTTGCGTGCACACGTACCGCCTGGCATATTCTTAATCAAGCCATGAATACAATTATCGCTGCCAGCTATTTTAGATTTGTTTTTTGATTTCGTAATAAATATATTCAGAATATTAAGCCTCGCCTTGCAACTTTCAAAATCTAATCAACTATCTAGTGGACTAGATGAGTTTGGATTGAGGCAGGTCAAGCGATGTGCATGCTTGCCTCTATTCACTGTATTGAATACTTTTTACATAGGTACTCGTTCAATAATTGCAATTATTTTAGTAGAATTAACACCAATCAATTTTATATCTTTACTTTTCTAACATTTAACCTTAGGTGCATATGCACTGGACGCACTCTCTTTCATATAGGTACATTTTATTAACCCCCGACGCAAAAACGACGGGGTGTTATAAGTTTGACGTGTCTGTCTGTCTGTGTGTATATGTGTGTATGTGTGTGTGTGTGTGTCTGTCTGTGGCATCGTAGCTCCCAAACGGATGAACGGATTTTGATTTAGTTTTTTTGTTTGTAAGTAGAGTTAGTCGAGAGTGTTCTTAGCCATGTTTGGTGGAAATCGGTCCAAGATGGCCGCCGTTACAAAATGGCGGATTATTTTTTTTCTCCACGACCGGACCCCGTCAATATGGGTATCAAATGAAAGGGCTTAAGAGCCTGTAACGGACCCAAGAGCAAATATGTGATTTTCAAACATGGATTATTTTGAAAATACTTATTTAAGAACGGTACTTTTACTCACAACTTTTAAAAGAACTTGTAATCTAATCAATTAATTCAGAAAAACCTTTTTAGTTTTGACCGTTTTTAAATTACGTCAAGGTAAATGGATAAAGGTTTTATAGATTTACTTCTGAAGCAATGTTTGGACATGGGTATATCCAAATATACATGTCTTTATTAGAATCTAAAAATTACTATTACTGAAAAGATCCTAAACTAGTATATGTGTTAAGGAAAAGTTTGAATTATAGGTATTTCTTATTAAAATAAAATCATAAAGATGTGAAATTATCACGAAATTACTGTTTACAAAACATTTTTTTTATACATGACTCTTTTATATTTACTCAAAATAATTACTTACCATTAAATAATAACATTTTTTTGATCCAATCGTATTTTTAAATTTACTTAAAATGTAATATTTATATTTTTGCCGAATTTTTCAAAATCACTATAAAACGAGGCCCGCGTCGGTTCTCGCATTACTTGGGCCTGAGCCCTCTCAGAGAGTGGACGTATCGCTCCGCGCTCCAAATTATTCTCGTCGCTAACCCACACATATAGTGCGATTATAGTTGGACCGCAAAAATTGATACTCTATATAATAATAACGGAATTTTTTTTTTTGGTCACATAATGTTATAGTACTATTTTGCTGATATTAAAGTCCGTTTTATTACAAGCTTTTATTTACTTTCACCTGTCTGTTGTCTGTCTGTCCGTCTGTCTGTCTGTAATCAAATTTTGCAACTTTAATTTGACCCACTTCCCGGTGTCCGATTAAGCTGAAATTTTGTATGCATGTATAAATCAAATGACAATGCAATATTTTGACATGGAGCTGATCTGATGATGGAACTGGAAGATGGCCATAGGATCTCCGTAATTAATGACGCAACCCCATCGAGTTTGGGCTCAAACGATTCGCCTTGACAAGTACTTTATGATGCTGGGTAGTAATAATAATAAAAGCTTGTTTTTAAAAAGTTTTATTTAAAATTTCACTTGTTTTACTTACATCTGTCTGTTGTCTGTCTGTCTATAATCAAATCTTGCAAGTTCAATTTGATCCACTTCCCGGATTCTGATTGAGCTGAAATTTTGCATGCATATTTGAATCGGATGACAATGCAATATTATTATGATATGGAGCTGATCTGATGATGGAGCTGAAAGGTGGACATAGGAATTCCGTAATTAAACGACGCAATTACATCGAGTTTGGGCTCATTTGATTCGCATTGACGAGTACTTTGATACTATATAATAACCTAGACACAGAGACAGACAAACAGACACGTCAAACTTATAACACCTTGTCGTTTTTGCGTCGGGGGTTAAACAAGTGTTTGACGCAAAAACGACGGGGTGTTATAAGTATAACACCCCGTCGTTTTTGCGTCGGGGGTTAAAAACTTATAACACCCCGTCGTTTTTGCGTCGGGGGTTAAAAACTTATAACCCCCCGTCATTTTTGCGTCGGGGTTAAACACTTATAACACCCCGTCGTTTTTGCGTCGGGGGTTAAACACTTATAACACCCCGTCGTTTGGATCATTCCCACTAGTTCCCCTTTTAGTTCCCTAGTGGATCTAGTAGGAACATTTTTCTCAGTAGTTCCCCTTTTTTGAAAAGGGGATCTAGTGGGAATGATCACTTCTCAGTATTTCCCCCTTTTTGAAACGAAGTTCCTTATCGCGCGTTATGAGGGGGAGAAGGGAGGGGGAGGGGAAGGGTGAAGGGGAGGGGAAGGGGGAGAAAGGAGGTTAGGGGGAGAAGGGAGGGGGAGGGGGAAAGTGGAGGGGGAAGGGGTAAGGGAAGGGAAGGGGGGAAGGGGAGGGGGAGGGGCGAAGGGGGAAGTGGAGGAGGAAGGGTAGGGGCGAAGGGGGAAGTGGAGGGGGAAGGGAGAGGGAGGGGTGGGTATAGGGGGAGAAGGGGGGGGGGAAGGGGAGGGGGAGAAGGGAGGGGTGGGAGGGAGAAGGGAGGGGGAGGGGGAAAGTGGAGGGGTGAAGGGTAGGGGCGAAGGGGGAAGTGGAGGGGGAAGGGAGAGGGAGGGGTGGGTATAGGGGGAGAAGGGGGGGGAAGGGGAGGGGGAGGGGTAGAAGGGAGGGGTGGGAGGGAGAAGGGAGGGGGAGGGGGAAAGTGGAGGGGTAAGGGAAGGGAAGGGGGGAAGGGGAGGTGGAGGGGGAAGGGGAGGGGTGAAGGGTAGGGGCGAAGGGGGAAGTGGAGGGGGAAGGGAGAGGGAGGGGTGGGTATAGGGGGAGAAGGGGGGGAGGGGAGGGGGAGGGGGAGAAGGGAGGGGTGGGAGGGAGAAGGGAAAGTGGAGGGGTAAGGGAAGGGAAGGGGGGAAGGGGAGGTGGAGGGGGAAGGGGAGGGGTGAAGGGTAGGGGCGAAGGGGGAAGTGGAGGGGGAAGGGAGAGGGAGGGGTGGGTATAGGGGGAGAAGGGGGGGGAAGGGGAGGGGGAGAAGGGAGGGGTGGGAGGGAGAAGGGAGGGGGAGGGGGACGTGGAGGGGTAAGGGAAGGGAAGGGGGAATGGGGAAAGGGAGGGGGAATGGGGAAAGGGAGGGGGAGGGGCGAAGGGGGAGGTGGAGGGGGAAGGGGAGGGGTGAAGGGGGAAGGGAGGAATGGAGAGGGATGGTAGGGGGAGAAGGGAGGGGTGGGAGGGAGAAGGGAGGGGTGGGAGGGAGAAGTGAGGGGTGGGGGAGAAGGGAGGGGGAAGGGAAGGGGAGGGGGTAGGGGAAGAAGGGAGGGGTGGGAGGGAGAAGGGAGGGAGAAGGGAGGGGTGGGAGGGAGAAGGGAGGGGTGGGAGAGAGAAGAGAGGGGTGGGAGGGAGAAGAGAGGGGTGGGAGGGAGAAGAGAGGGGTGGGAGGGAGAAGAGAGGGGTGGGAGGGAGAAGGGAGGGGTGGGGGGAGAAGGGGGAGGGGAGGGGCGGGGAGAGTGGGAAGGGGAGGGGAGGGGGGGAAGGGGGAAGGTGGGAGGGGGAAGGGGAGGGGTGAGGGGGAGGAGAAGGGTTAGGGGGAGAAGGGACGGTGGGTGGAGGAAGGGAGAAGTGAGGGGGAAGGGGAGGAGGGAAGGGGAGGGGGAAGGGGG
>CANNRZ010000038.1:0-51927 GCA_947507615.1 Hemithea aestivaria | reverse complement strand
ATGTAGTTAGTGATCACAGCATACAGCGGTTACCGCTGGGCAGCTAGTTTTACCTTTAATATAAAATCTCTATTATTCAAGCTCGTACGTAAAACAGCCAAAAATAATTCACCAAATCCACTACCAGCAGACAGCTTACCCCCGACACAACAAAAAGAAGCCCCCACGACACACGCCCATCGGTTTCAATAATTCATGCCGAAACTCCTGGGAGATCCAATACCAGTTACATTCCTGATTTATCGGCACCGAACGCTAGTTACTCGACGGGAAAAGAAATATATTGTTTGTTATTTTGGTTTTTCGGTGAATGTGGACGTTAATTTAAATTATGGGTGAATTGTGTGCGTTTGGTGTTTTAAAAAGGGCTCTGGGGTGTGAGTAGTATAAGGCTATTTCTTTGTGAGAATTACTACAGAAATTTTATGTAGAAAATCAGAAGGGGTTTAAAAAATCGATTTTTTTTTATACAACGAAGTAAGAAGACGAGCAAGACGCTCTCCTGTAAAAGATAACGCTGCCCATTATTAGTACAGTGCTACTCAGTATTTAACAAAGGTACAATTCTACAATTCTGGGTGCACTGCGCCAACGCTTCTTACTTGAGAGTCATAAGATGTTAAGACTCCTCAGCCCAGTAATTTCACTAGCTACAGAGCCCTTCTACCGAAGCACAGTAATGTGAAAAAATTTATCACAGTGTGTGATGAAATTCATGTGGATGTCTTTTAAAGGCGTTCTACAAGATCCGCTTCTGTTATATCTACTCGTTAGGGATGTTTTATGCACAGGCTGTGTAATAATGTGTAGTAATAGTAAGCTTTGATCTCTTATACTAAGAACTCCGCACGCTCATTGCTTACGTTGGATTTCGCTAATTCGTACAACGATAATTCATTGTGCTTCAGTAGAGTCTTCAGAGGGCAAGTGAAATTGCTGGGCTGAAGAGTATTAACATCTTATTAATAAAGAAGCGTTGGCGCAGTGTAAACCTGGGTAGCACTATAATAATTATAGTCAGCGTTATCACGCTGCCCATAATTAGTACAACAGTATGGCAAGAGATATCTTACCATCAGGAGAGCGTCGTGCTTGTCTTCTTACTTTAAAAAAAATCGTTGACACATAAAACCCTTTCGTTTATTCGGTGTGTATCCAGCTTTACGCAAAATTGTACTTATCTAAACTATTTTGCTCTGCAACGCTAATTCAAAACAAAAACGTTACATTTTCTCATAATAAGCATACCATAAAACTAGTCAACTCCCTATAAAACGATGGGAAACTAAAAATAGCCATCGGAATGATCTCTCGTCGTCGGCATCTCTGTGACGTGATTAAAGGCCCCGATGTTATCCAAGAAAATTAGCCGTAAAACCGGACCCTAATGAAATTGACCAAGACATCATCGTCGCACTGTAAAACAGTATCTTTCTTCTAGAAATACCATTTTACTAATATTATAAACGTAAAAGTTTGTAGGCATGGATGTTTGGATGTTTGTTACTCTTTCACGTCTAAATGGGTGGACCGATTGACCTGAAATTTGGTATAGAGATAGCTTAGACCCTGGAATAACACATAGGCTATAGTAGTACAGCGGGTAAAACCGCTGGGCGCAGCTAGTTTTATATACAAGAATCATAAAGTCAATGGATACTGCGGCGTGAACACCAAACTGCAGGGCGCAGGGCTATTCATTTATTTGTCAGGGAACCCAACCGTAGACCGAATTGTCAAAAAGCTCTGCGTACGTCAACCAGAAACTAAAAAAAAAAACAAAAAACACTTTATTCTACCAGAAAGTTAGCTCTCTCTAGATTGAGTACTGAGTTACTCATACATTGAAGGCTCAGTGTCCCCAGAGTTTGGCAATTCGATCAATCGAGCAATGGTTTTTGCTTTGCAACGGCCTTCATTAGTTTAGCGAAAGTAATTCAATTCTTTTGTATCTTTACTGAGTTTCTGAAGGTACATTTCTCTTTGTTATAACAAATTCCGCAAAAGGTAAATATATTATCAAAGCTTGTTCAGGAGGAAAATCGACATTGCGCAAAGACTCTGCAAAAATTACGTAATATTCAAGAGTGTTTTTACCCTTTTATGTTATCATGTCTTGAACAAATTTGGATTATGGTAACTAAAAAAATATATTATTATGAATAATATGGTAGCTTATGTAGAACATAAAATAACAATTAATGTTTGAAAACTGTAAAAGCTTTTGGGGCAGCTAGTAATCACTTTCCCAAACAACGACAGGTCCCCTTTTGGACAAAGACATATACGCTATCGGGTTACGAAAACTCAGGAATTTTGATAATGACATAGTAACTTAGTTTACCCTTAAGAAAATACTACTTTAGAGACCTTAAGGCAAAGGTTATTTGGACAAAATGTCAGGGCCAATGGGACGTTATGGGGCGTTAAATCCAGTAAACAGTTTACCCTGGTATTTGATGGAAATTATAACCTATGGGCTTCTTCAAACCTTAGCTGCAACTAAGAACAAGTGTAATTTAAAAAAAAGTTTGAATACAAGCTTTTATTATTATTACCACCCAGCACCAAAATACTCAAGACGAATTAAATGAACCCAAACTCGATGCGTCGTAGGTTGCGTCGTTTAATTACGGAGTTTTTATGGCTACCTTCCAGCTCCATCATCAGATCAGCTCGATGTCATAAAAATATTGGATTGTCATCCGATTTATACAGGCATGCAAAATATCGGATAAGGTCGGTGGGATATCGGTAAGTGGGTCAAATTAAACTTGCAAGACTTGATTACTGACAGACAGACAACAGACAGGTGTAAATAAAAGCTTGTCAAATAATTTTGAAAACTTTATTGAGATTTTATTATAAGCCCAGTCAAAGATAAGAGAAAATAAGAATACTTTTTTTTGAGACCAGAAGAAAATTTCAATTTTACCTATCTATAACTAGTAGGTACTAAAACACAGTTTGGAGACGTATGGCGCGTTGACACAATGAGCGACCTTACCGCCGTGAGCGATTTCTTTCAGGCAAATCACCTTTGTACGGAATAGTGATGATGAATGAAATTATTGATAGAGTAAAATATAGTTTAATAGTTAGGTGTTGTAAATAATTTGTCACAGTTTAATTTTATTTACCTTTGAATATAGTAGTATTAAGTGAATTTATTTCTATTTTTTCTACTACCTAATAAAAATAGTTTTATAGCAGTCAAACATGGCCATAATTCTTTGCCACACAAGGGTTGAATTGTTTTACACAACACTGACTACATTTGCCGTTTGTCAGTGATATTTATTTTATTAGTCTGTTTACGTTTAGCTATCTTAAGCCCGTACCACACTATTAACGTGTAAGAGAACATGGATGAATTTGTGTTTGCGGTTTACGATATTTTTATGGGGCTCTGCGTCTGTCATCCTGAGGTACATACACATACATAGTAGGTACACACACATAGTTGTTTAATAATTCGGGTTTATATCAACCATTAGAATTTTATACCAAAAGAATAGGCTACATAAACTGTCAGATTCAAATCACATTGATAGGTTGTGTGGCCAACATATAATATGTTGCAGGTCGCCGAGATTACTACAGGGCCTGCAACAAGATCTGATGGCTGCTTCTTACATATCTTATAGAAAACAGCCGGGACCCAAAGTCTTACGTGCCTTCCGCAACACGGTAGCGTCCAGGCGAAAACATTATGCCACTGATATTTGAGCCCAGGACCTCCGGATCACAAGCCGAACGTACGATCACATGGGCCACGGACGCTACTTAATCTCGTCCTGCCTAGTAATTTCGCTGGAAACATTACTCTTCAGTCTGAAAACGGTAATTCCTTCCCAAGAGCTTATCTACGCTGACTTAACTAAAGATTTCCTAGAATTTACGATATGAATTCGAGATCAGGTCATAAAAAATCCATTATTTATTCCCTTATTTTTAGATCTCAGCTGCTGAAATGGTCGTTTTTAGCACTAAATGTGTGCTTGTTTACGAGGCTAGCTTATTTCCTGACACTTCACGAATTATTACGGTTTACACACATATACATCGCGGTAGAACGGTAGTAAAGTTTTAGCAAGTAGGCCGACTGCGTACAAAGGTATATACGCGATGTGTATGTGTGCACGACGCATAATCGTACGTACGCGTGCACACACGAAATCTTAATCTCCCTCGGTATCCGACATTTAAGGACGTTAGCTGTTGTCCTTGCAGATTTTTAAAAATTCATTCGTTGAAAAGGAAGTATATATATCAACTCTATGCTCTGAACGATGTCCAGTATCTATTTTCTTAATCACTATTTACCCTTCTAGCCCTAGCAAGGCGTGTGTATCATCCCATACATTCTAGAATGTAGAAGTTTGTAAGGGGGCTAGCATGGCGAGCAGGTTACGTCATGTCCCCGCACGCCATGCAATAAGGGTGAGCCCCTCTAGCATGGACAATGCGTAGACTTGTCTTACTGTGAAGTCAAACTGTCATCCTATACATTCGCAAAAGTACAATGATGGGATGACACTTTGACTTGACAGCAAGAACGACGTCTACGAAACGTCTGTGCTTGGCCCACAGAAGTAGAATGTAACGAATGACAGCTGAAGTCTTGACATTGCTGTGGGACCCCGCATGGCATGTTAGGAGGGCTGGGTAGAGATGCATAGATGCAGAGATGAGGGAGGGATGCATAGAAAAATGCGAGAGCGTGCCTCCGTCGTCCCCTCTAAACAGTGGCTGGAAGGACTCCGGGGTTTTAGTGGGTATATTCGCTGGTTTTTTCTGGCGGGGAGTTCCACGTAACCACCCTGTGACTAGCATTACAACTATTCAGGGTGGTATGCGTAATTTTCCTCTGGGATTAGTCGGCCTACTGATTGTTTGAATTGTACTATGGTTGAACGGTCAACAGCTGTACAAATCCACTCAAAAGACAAAACAGTAACACATTTTATTGCGTCAAATCGATAAAAATTCAATAAACTGAATTGATTGTTCTATTTCAGTTTTACTGCTCCGATCGGCATGTGTGACTTCTTTGTGTGATTGTTTGTTTGTATAACGTTTATTGTTAGATAAACAATCGTATTGAGTAATAAAATACTACTTAAATTATTTTAGTTTTATAGAAAGAAGCCGACGTTACACAGACGCAGGAACGCGCGGATAAGCGGTGGCGATCTAGGACGGAATTTTTGTAATATTCAAATTAATGCGTGCGTAGATAGGAACAATACACAAATCGCAACCGTTTTCCAGCAAGTTAGGAGGCCCTGGGTTAAATTTCTGTGTGGCAAATACTTTTCGGCTGGTCGCTACCGTGTTTCGGAAGGCTTATATGCCTGTTGGGATGAACTGTTGGTCCCAAGTTGGTTATGCTGAGCTAGCACCTATTTGACGACACACGGATCTGGATGAGTGCACTGATGCACCGGCACACAGGTTATAAATTATTTTTATGTGTTTTTATTGTGTTTTGTACTTTTTTTAATTCTATAGGTACCTAGTCAGGTCATAAATTCTGTCACATGTTTAATATAAAATTATTGGAACAAGTTTATTTATTATGTAACCATTTATATACCAAAATGAACTTAACAAAACATAGATTCTTATGACAATAAAGTTTATTCAAAATGACCTCCGTGATTTTGAATACAGGCCTTCAATCTGCGCGGCCAGTCGTCTATCGCAGCACGAACGAGGTCCATGTCAATATCGGCTGCTGCCTTAATCAAGGATGTCTTGAGTGACTCCAAATTGGGATGAGGCTTTGAGCACGCCTTTTCCTCCAAGTGTTGCCATATCTTGTAATCTAACGGACTCAAATCTGGACTGGAGGAGGACCAGTCTTCGTGCCGGATGAAGTCGATTTCACGCGCCGCCAGCCAGTCTTGTGTGCTCTTCGCTCTATGAGCTGGCGCCGAATCTTGTTGGAATACCCAGGGCCTGTTATTGAACATGGTATTAGAAACAGGTTCCACAACGTTCGTCAGGACTGTATTTTGATACACAACTGCATTCGTTTTTACACCTTTCTCACAAAAATGTACCTCTGTTAAGCCCCAATAAGAAACTCCCAACCATACCATGAGCGAGGATGGAAAATGACCTCGTTGGACACGCGGAATACGGTTGCTCGCTTCTTCACTACTGTGTGCGTACACCTTATCATTTTGTTTGTTGTAGCTCTCTTCTACGGTAAAAATTTTTTCATCCGAAAAAAGAATTTCTCGATATTTTTTTCTCGCGTACCGCTTCAACAAAGCGCGGCATCTCTTCAGTCTCAGGTCCATTAGACGAGCATTTAAACGATGTCCTGTTTTTCTTCGATATGCCCGAAGCCCTAAGTCTTCATTTAACACCCTTTTCACCGTGGTTCTGCTTAACCCCATCTGAAGGGCCAACAGTTTCTGCTTACGTTTGGGATTTCTTTGAATTCGCGCCTTCACAGCTTTTATCACTGCTGGAGTCCTAACAGACCGAGGGCGACCACTTCTTGATCTGTCATCTACACTAGAGTCTTCATTGTATCGTTTGATGGTACGATAAACGAATCTTTTGGTTATATTCAAATTTTTCAGTATGTCAAAAATTTGAATTGGCGCGTAACCGCAACGATGCAACGCAATAACTGCAACACGATCTTCTTTAAGCGTCCACTCCATATTTAATAAATAGGCCAAGCGCGAGTCGGGCCACGCACAATGTCTTTTCATTACATTTAGCACAATCATGCTTTTTCATTACTCTATAGACTGATGGCGGATGGCATCGCTGAGTCCGACCCCGAACCTATGACTTGATCACTTATCAGAAGGGCTGGCAAGACGCTAGATTGAAAGGATTGGAGCAATTTAGGGGGAAAAAATAATTTAGTTTACATGATGCTAAGTGATCTTAGAATGAAAAAATAATAAATAGGCCAAGCGCGAGTCGGGCCACGCACAATGTAGGGTTCCGTAGTTCTAGTAGATTGAATACACTGCACAACAGCATTTTGGATGATTTTTGACGACGATTTCAAATTTGTGACTGAAATTTCTGTACCAGCTCTAGTTAAAAAGATATGACACATATTATGTTGTTTTCGTAATAAAACGCTATAAATGTAGAGATCATCATCATCATCATCTCAGCCGTAAGACGTCCACTGCTGAACATAGGCCTCCCCTTTGGACTTCTATATGTACCGGTTGGAAGCGACCTGCATCCAGCGTCTTCCGGCGACCTTTATAAGGTCGTCTGTCCACCTTGTGGGTGGTCAATGTAGAGATGATCCTAATTAATTTCAGTTTAAGTTGAAAAACTCATTATGTTATTTGATTTTCTTGCTGAAACTGAAGGCAGAGCTATTCTAAATGCTATTCTTATTCTAAGGGCTATTCTAAATGCTCTAACAATATTCAGCCATCATATGTGCGTTCCAGAAGCCTTGATAGCGTTACTTCATCGAACAAAAGTTCGGGTGGAATTGCTTGCCCAATTCTTCACTTAGTACCCCAAGATTGTCATGAATATAGTCTAGGTGGTCGTGGAGAGAGTGTAACTTGATGGTTATGTCACATTCGAGCCTTTGAAAGTGACGCATTAGTTTTTGGACGTGTTGAGAAAAGTCCAAATAATTCTTACTTTACAAAAAAAAAATATAACCACCATTGGCCTAAAACAAAGTAAACCATTTTTAAATAACACATTATGAGCCAGTTATGTTCCGCATACTTAATTTTTAATAAAATCAAAACAATAGTTTTATGTTTACACTAAGCAAAAATAAGTCATCGTGATGGTTCTCGAGTCCTTTCCACATTATAGCGGTTTCGTACCAAAATCTATTTATTTTCTAATTTGTCCACAAACGTAGATACTCAACACACGTTTTGCATAACTTTTGGGGAATCCAAGGCTTGTCGTTAATTTCCAGGGAGTATCCAAAGTAATTTTTGTAAGCCTAAATTATGAACGTTGTCACATTCAAACGGAATTCTTTGAGCATAATATTCTCCGCAAATTAAAAAAAATATATCCGGATCATTCACACAAGTAGCCTTGACCATGCTATATCAAATTATAATAAAAAAACTTAAGTTAGAAATTATGAGCTAAGTAACACTGTAATATGGTGATTTATTTGTTGCGCGATCTAATTTTACTACTAGCGCCATCTAGTTATGCATTAATAAACTATAGGCTAGGTTAGCTTTAGGTATTCTTATTTTGCTGATTTTACCGAAACTAATAATTTTATCTTAACCGCTATAGTTTTCCTGGAAAGTTCATGGTTGAAAGCAAACCTCTGATTTTTTTCAGAATTTTAAAGCTAGTAGTTCAGATTTTAGAGGGGGGGGGACACTCAATTTTTTTTTTAAAACTTGAATATCTTTCAAACAGAACATGAAATCGAAAAAGTTTCTTAGCAAACCGTCCTTCATTTTAAAATACCTATTCAACGATACCCCACACGATGGTATCAGCCAGAAAAAAAAAATCATCCCCATTTTACGTGTACGGGAGGTAGCCTAAATTAATTAATTAAAAAATATTTTTTGTCACCGTTCTCTTACCCTTATTATTACTTACCTGTATACAAAATTACACTTTTCTAGGACTTATAGTTTCTCCGCAATGCCGCGGACAGACAGACGGACGGACGGACGGACGGACAAAGCGAAACTATAAGGGTTCCTTGTTGACTACGGAACCCTAAAAATGAGTAAAATTCTAAAAAGTATACATTTTTATTTTCATGAACAATTCGAAATTCGAATTCAATAAACTTTTTTGTGGCCAGCATTCTAAAAGAAAAGTTTTTACTGTGTGACAATACTTATGACCTGACTAGGTATATTGTTTTTTTTTTATGTTTTGGTTTTTTCTTTTATTATTTTGTCCCTAGTTAAGTTTGATATAATCATCTTGTCACTGTGTGTGTTGGTGGTTCAGTTTATGTAATCTATGTTGTCGTTGAATAAATGTTTTTTCTTTCTTTCTTTCTTCTTTCAATCGTTTCCTATTAAAGGAGGAGGAGGAGGAGCCAGTTGTCAGGTCATGTTGCAGGCCCTGTACAAGAAAATTACAAGTATTTCATGAGTAGATACAGCCTGTGAGAAATTCTTTGTTTTAGAGTCATTCTCTCTTCCTTATATTATTTGGTTATATTACTCGTAAAATTATTGCGCTCGGGTAATGCTGAAGGTGCAATAAATTACCCTTCATTGTGCTGCGTTCATATCGAACAAAACTCAGTGGGTTTAAATCAGAATGTATATCGTAATAACGTTTTCATGAAGCTTTTCATTTTATTCATTTAATACGAGTAATACTTTTTTAAAACCCAAATCTTCAAATAGTCTTTAATCACCAAAACAAATTTAGAAGGCAATGCTAAGATCATAATAAAGGATACAGTTTAAGGTATCTACAAGATGCCAAAATTTTTTGAAAACTAATGTAAGCGTTACCAGTTTTACACTCTACTCTACTCTCTCTCTCTCTCTCTCTATACTGGTGCTAAGTTTCGGCCGTGGCTAGATACCACCCACTGGACAAAAGCGAGTCGTCAAGCGGTCATTGCGACTGTGTTCCGGCATGATGTTTCCTGAAGCCAGGGAGGGATTTATTCCGCCTTCTAGGTTTAGTCTGCTACCATCTACGGCCGCATCGTCGCTTAAGATCAGGCGAGATCGTGGTCAAAGGCTAACCTTAAAAGAATTAAAAAAAAGTAATATGGATATTTGACTCGCGTAGTTCATGTACTCGTAGGTTAGCCACACAAATTATACTATGATTAAATTATTTTTTATTGGCTCATGCATTACAATTCCACGAGGTAATTTAATGGACATACTTATTAAGCTTATTGCCGATATGGACGTGCATGCAAATGCATTCAATTAAGCAGAATTGATGCGACATGCGAGTGGTGCATGATTAATTCATATCAGTTACCGACTGACGGTTTGATGGGTGATTATCAAGCCGATCGGTGGGATATGAAATGAAATGAAATTTGAAATGAAATTTTTTTATTGCTCTAAATGTGGTATACAAATAAGGTGTTATAAATTATATAAAGTCTCCTCACATTTAACTTACTTCTAAGCATGCAATAATACTCGTACAAATTTGAATTAAAGATGGCATTATTATAGTAGTAGTAATCCAAGTTTTTATACATTAATAATTATATTCTATTTATTAATTCTTTAATTGAATAGAAATTTTTATATAATAACCATTTTATGAGTTCCTTTTTGAAACGTCTTAAATCTAATTGTTTAATGGAACTTGGTATAGCATTGTACGTTTTGATGCACATTGTATAAGACTGGCTACTGCAGAGCTTTGTTCTAGGATATTTTTGTGTATCATGGACCAGTCTGTTGGGATTTTTAGTATTCCTAGGATATCTGTCGCACGCTACTTTAAAAAAATGCTGGTTCGTCTTTACGAAAACAGCCAGTTCGTAAATGTACATGCAAGGCAGGGGTAAGATTTTTAACGATTTAAATAAAGGTTTGCATGATTCAAAAGGGGGTACCCCGCACATTGCACGTATGCATTTTTTCTGTGCTATAAACAGCTTGTTGATATCTGTGCTGTTACCCCATACCAGCAAACCGTATCGAAGCACAGAAGATACGTATCCATGGTATGCAGCTAGCATCGTGCTTTGAGAGGACGTATTTCTCAACCTTGATAGAACATATACATATCTATTTAGCTTGGCGCATAGGTATTTTATATGGCTTTTCCAATTTAGGTTTTTGTCTATATATATACCCAAAAATTTGGTTTCTGTCATCTCTTCTACAACTGTGTCATTATAAGCTATATTGAGTTTTAATGTTTTACTACCGTAAGTTTGGAATTGTACATAATGAGTTTTAGTCAGATTAAAATTTAAATTATTCATATTCAACCAACCAGTCACCTTCTCAATTGTATTATTAATGTCATTTTCATAATTGTCAAGATTGTTATTAAAAGATATAATAATTGAAATGTCATCTGCGAATAAAGTGCATTTGTTTTCTGTCACATCTGGAAGATCATTGATATATATCAAAAATAGCAACGGTCCCAAGACCGTGCCTTGCGGTACACCACAGGCATTTACTTTGCAATTTGATCGGTATTTTGTGACAATCTGTGATTGTTCGTTAAACCCTGGTATTTCAACAAATTGTTTGCGATTTTGCAGATAGGAAGTCAACCAGCTTAAAGCAGGCCCACGAATTCCGAGGTCTTCTAACTTTTGTAGTAATATATTATGTGACACGAAATCAAAAGCGCGCGTCATATCAAAAAATAAAACGCTACTCGGAATTCTCTTATCTACTCTATTCGATATTTCATCTACTAAATTATAGACGGCAAGTACTGTTGACTTGTTACTTTGAAATCCAAATTGTTCAGATTTAATTATGTTATTTTGTAAAGCGAAACTCATCATTCTTGTTTGGAAAGCTTTTTCAAAAATTTTTGAAAATATTGGAATTAACGAAATGGGTCGATAATTACTAGTTTTTGACCTGCTACCTTTTTTAAATAGAGGTTTAATCACTGACACTTTGAGTTTTTCGGGATAATTACCAGTCTCGAATGATAAATTTATTAAATATGTCAAAATTGGCGCTAAAATATCTTTACATGCCTTTACAATTTGTGTAGATATGCCATCATAGCCTTCAGATTTTGTGTTGTTTAGTGATTGAATGATGGTTTTTATTTCTTTCTCCGTACAGGGGGTAAGAAAAATTGTATTGGTTATTCGTTTTTTATTAGTATTTGAAACGTTTTTGCTTATATCGGAATTTGTCAGATCTATAAGATAATCATTGAATTCATTTGCAATGTCAGTAGGATCGGTTAATGTTTTTTCGTTAGTCTCAATCTTTGCAATGAATTCATGACTGGCCCCCTTATTATTTTCCGATTTTATCAGGTTCCAAGCTGCTCGACATTTATTTTTCGCATTTCGTAGGTATTTATCATTGAAAATTTTATGAGCTCTATGTAAACAATTTCGCAAAACCTTAGAGTAAGTTCGATATTCTGATTTATTTTTATGTGACCTGTCTCTATAAAATGTGTAACGTAATGATCTTTTCTTTCTGCAAGATTTTCTTATACCTTTCGTGATCCATTTCGGCTTTCTATAATTAGTCTTTACTTTTATCATCTTATAAGGAAAACACAATTTATAAAACAACACAAACTGATCATAAAATGCTTCGAAAGCCAGATTGAGATCATCAGTATTATAAACCTCTGAAAATGAAAGCTGTCCCAAATAATTTTGAAACATTTTTATATTATCATTTTCATAGTCAGTATTAGTAATATAGTAGCTCGATGATTTTGTCATATCATTTACAATCGGGATGTAACCCATTTGCGCTGTATTATGATCTGAGAGTCCAAGTTCCAAGAGTTTACCTAGAGCACCATTTACATTACTGAGTAGGTGATCTATACAAGATTGTTGTCTAGTAGGTTCAGTAATGTGGAACTTGAGATTATAATTCTTTGCTAAATTTTGCAGATCTTCTGTAGAACTACTGGGCTTAAGAGTATTAATGTTAAAATCTCCCGTCAGTACAACCTTGTGACGTGGATATCTCTTAGTTACATTAAACAGAACGAGATCTAGCTTAGACAAAAATATAGCGCTATTTGGACAAGGCACCCGATACAGACATATGACAATAACATTATGTGTTGGTATAATAGTGCCACAAGCTTCAAACTGTTTGTCTTCTGTATATTGTTTTAGTAGATCTAGCTCTCTATTTTGTAGTCCTTTTTTTACTAATATGGAAACTCCGCCTCTACGTTGTTTATTTGGTCTACTGTAGTTTGAAGCTGTACTGTAACCGGTTACATTTATATTATTTTCATTACCCTTGTCAATAAATGTTTCCGAAAAGCAGAGAATATCTGGGCCATCATTTTGTTGATGAAGTTCTGAGATTGCTACATTTAAAACATCCCTTTTGGATAGGAAACCGGCTAAATTTTGGTGGAAAATTTTTAAGTAGCTAGGTTCTTTTTCTTCCGTCGCGAAAAAGCTCGTTGTTATTTTGTGTTTTTATAGATTCAGTTTGTGCACTTGTAACTTTCTTAAAATAAAATGGTATGGTACCTTTTTTTGGCAGATCTGATTTTTTATTCACGTCATTATGTTTAGGTTTGTGACTCTGTACTTTGATCGTCGCGCGGTTATTATAAGTTAGAAACTTGCGATCATAGTCAAACTGGTCAATGATACTATTTATTTTACGGCAAGTTGTATTCAATACCTTACTCTCTGAATTACAATCCTTATCAATGTCCACAAAAGTACAGTTTGAGAAGTTTTTACAAATATTTTTGATCATATAATTTAAATAGTATTCATTCAAGTGAATATTATTCCGAACCGCTAATACAATTACAACGGGACAATCGCGTAGATTTTTCAAAGTAGATCCTAACTCTATCATCATTTTCATAGGATTAGAATCATGCTCCCCCAACGATAAAATAACTCGATTTTGTTCCAGATTTTTTATCCATGCTTGATTCTTCGCGATGTCTTCAGATGTAGCGTTTGGTTTTATATATGATACTACTTCATATTTTTCGTACTTTGTGTTTTCTCTTGACTTTTCTAAGGTTTTCCGCAGTCCTTTGCATTGTTTGCCTCCTATGATACAGATATCATTTATTGTATTGGTTCTAACTGAGTTAATTTCTTCCTGTACGTTCTCAATATTTATTAATTCTTTATTCTGTGTCATATCGCTTACTTTGATATCCGTCTCAATTCTTTTTTTTGAAGTTTGGTCTCTAGGCGAATCAATTTCTAATGGAATAGGTGTAGTCGATTCCATATTTATAGTCTTAGATGAAGTAGGTGTGTGTATGTGTTGTTGCTTTTCCCTTTGTCGCTTCTTCTTCTTTCCGGTTCCCAATTCACATTTTTTTACAGATCCAGGTGTAGTACAGATTTTTTTAAGAGTCGTTATTTGTTGTTGTAAATCTCCAATGGTCTTTTTGAGGTCAATATTTTCTATGATTGTATTGTCTAATTCGTTTTGGGTACTGAGTAATTGTGTTTTTAATTCACTAAGTTCATCTTTTAGTTCATCCATTTCACTTTGGTTTATATTAGTCGATAAATCATAACTTCTTGAGTGTATTTCCGGGCTCAATGTATTTAATGAAATGTCTCTATCTAGTGATTCCAATGATTGTGCTTTGGTTAGAATATATGTCTTTTTATTAACGTTCTGAGGTTCTATTTCTGTGTTATGCTGATTGCTCTGTGCCGATATGTTATTATTATTTGATGAAGTCTCAGTCCAGTTTTTTTCATCAACATTGAGTTGTTCTTTTTCTTGATTGGTCGTTGGAGATTTACTCGGGGTGCTTGTTTTGTGTGTTTGTTTTTGCTTGCATGAAGAACATTTCCAAATATTTTTTTGAGTTTGAGTCATTTTCTTAAAATTTTGCATAGTTATTTCTTGGCATACTATATCATAATTTAATTTACATGTTATACATGTTAAGTAATGCAATCGTTTTGTAAATATTTTCAGGCAACAGGCGCATCTGTTAGTTTTTAAATCTCGTTTACTACTCATTTTGATGGTCTAATAATGCAATTCCTTAGCATAAAGTTGAAAATATAAAGCAAAAAGTGACGTAGGTGCGATGTTTCGAACCCGGTCCCATTAGGTTCGATCAACGCGCAGTCCTAAACCACTCGGCCACCGCGACTCTGATGCAGTAAGCCAAAATATTCGGTCGGGTGAGCTTTCGTTGCACTCGTTCCGTTGCCTCAGTCTAATCTTCATGGGTCCAAAGGTCAAAGTTATAAATTCCGTGCGTAAGCGGCAGTTACGACGTGACAATTTGAATTTATTTAAAATTATCACTATTGATTTGATCACTGTTATTGTTTTTGCACTGTTATTTCAAATATATTGTCGTTTAGGTTGTAATTGTTTGTGTATCAACTCTGATTTACTTTAAAATCACTCAATATTTGCACAATTATATTTTTGAAGATTAATTCGTTTTATCACTTTTTATTTGTCAGGATAACGATGTCACTTGAAGAACTGAGTATATTACAACTGATTTTACATAACTTTAGTAAATTTATGCACTTTAAGATTTTTGAGAAATAAAATAGCGTAGACTCGATGTTAAACGTGCAGCGCCATCTGGCGAATGTCTTGCGAATCTGATATTATCATGTCAAATCTGGCGAATCTGATATTATCATGTCGTTTCTTCTTGGATATTTTTACAAGCTTTTATTTATTTTCACCTGTCTATTGTCTGTAAACAAATCTTGCAAGTTTAACTTGATCCATTTCTCGGTTTCTGATTGAACTGAAATTTTGCCTGCATGTATAAATTGGATGACAATTCAATATTATTATGACATGGAGCTGATCTGATAATGAAGCTGGAAGGTGGCCATAGGAACTCCGTAATTGAACAATGCAACCCCATCGTGTTTGGACTCATTTCGTCTTGACGAGTACTTTTGTGCTAGATGGTAATAATATTAAAAGCTTGTTTATAAAAAGTTTTTTTGTAATTTCACTTGTTTCTTTTTTCATACTACATAGGCCTACGTTTGACCACATCCAACCTGCGGCTTAGCATGCCACATTTAATCCCGACAAAACTTCAAGAGTAGAACTGTCATCTCATACATTCACAAAAGTACAATGTATGGGATGACAGTTCTACTCTTGACATTTCATCGGGATCCCGTTTGGCATGCTACGGGCCCACAGATGGAAAGTGCAAATGCGGTTGACGATGTATCGCGTAAGAGGTCTAGAAAGAGGTACCCATTCACTCGTGCCTTACAGATTACCTATCCACCCTCACCCCTCCACCCCTTTTTAAAATTCTCTAAGTGACTAAGTATGATAGTATAAATATAATTGTTGTTTAGAGCGAGCTATGGAGCGGGATGTGTTCGAATTCTCCCTAAAGGATCGCATCAGAAATGAGTTGAACCGGAAGGAAAAAACTAGGCGAAATTCATGCTATGTTGAATGAGCATTTTATGTGCTTATTACATCTTCATGTAAAACTACTGAATCAATTTAACATAAAAGTGCACAGGAAGGTCTCAATTTTAATAACAAAGTGACTTAAATTTACCGTTAAAATGGATCATACTTTGTTACAGTTTCAACAAAATAGTCCAAACATTGAACCGCCCTACATTTCACTAGCAATGAGTCATGCGCCACACCTGTCAATGAGATCATCGCGAATTCCATTTAAAAATACTCCCACCTAACCACTTTACAGCCCTTGGAACCTATTCCAGACTTCGATTAGATATCCAATTAGATACGTCTCTGTCAGGCGACCTCTACTGCCAAAATAATATACACCGCTGTTCCTCTAGCACAGACGTTTCGTAGACTTGTCTTTCTGTCAAGTCAACTGTCATCCCATACATTCACAAAAGTACAATGTATTGGATGACAGTTCTACGCTTGACATTTCTGCGGGATCCCATGTGTCATGCTACGGCCACTGTCTGCCAAGTACAGACAACGCGTAGACTTGTCTTGCTGTCAAGTCAACTGCTGTCATCCCATAAATTCACAAAAATACAATGTTTCTACTCTTGAAGTTCCTGCGGAATCCCATATGCCACGCTACGGCCACTGCTGGGCATAGATCTAGTTGTCACAAGACAGGTTATCCATGTCTGTGTATGTACGTGTGTATATTTTATGCCAGTGTTTGACTATTTTGTCGGGTCCGTGCGTAGGGATGTTACCAAAAATTTATTAGTGTTTTTTATTCGTTATTGGGCAGCTTTTGACCACGATCTCGCGTGATGTTAAGCTACGATGCGGCCGTTGATTGTAGCAGCCTAAACCAAAAAGGCGGGATTAATCCCTCCGGTGTGGATAAATCCCTTCTTCGTCTAGTGTGGTATGATTATTGGTGTGTGTTGCCTCTCCACCCGGAAAAAACTGTTTTTTAGCAAAAAAAAAATTAAATCTTCTATTCTCGTGGTTAAAGGTTCTAAGATGTCGGTAAAGGAATGGCGTAAGTTAGGCAGTAAAATGATATAACGACTCCGCCGTCGATCGCCTCTTTATAGGCCACTTAACTTTTTAATTTATGGTCTCTGTACTTAGTTGCTATGCGTGAATTGATACTCCTTTCTTTTTATGAATATTTTATGTGTGTTGGCGTAAGGAAAAGTTTAAGCTTGGTAAATGTTTGGGCTCGTTTAATTACTATGTGAGAGTTAAAGTGAGACTATCGTACAAAATTGAAATTCACAATTAGGAATAAGAAAGAGTGTCTCAAATATTCACGCAATTGTTATACTAGAACGACACTACAATCAAACTTTATTTGCGCCAAATTATAATAAGTGGTCAAAAAAAACATAGTAAATTGAATTAAAAAATCTTAATCGCAGGTTCTGGTATACGGAATTCTATGAAACCTATATGGTTTATTCAAAAGTTGAATTGATCCAGCGATCGATTAAATTCGAGTAGAATGCATAGTTACGCCAACGTAATATTTAAAATATTTTAAAATACAACAAAAGCAATATTCTCTCCAGCAATATCCTTCCAACCACAAAACGCTAGAATCCATAGACAAAATTGCGTACACTACTTGCTTAAACCTCCTCATTAATATGAGTAAGATAACAAACGCAGTAATGTACATTAAAGTTGTCATCAATCGTAGCGTAGTGGGTGAGAATTAGCCAATAGGGTGATCTAAATTAAAGAGACGATAATTATTAGCTATTATTTAGTGTTAATTCCGTTCTAAGTATGTGAGTCTAACTAAATTTTGAGAGATGAAGATGCCTCGTGTAGAGGCGAAACACGTGCCAGCGTTGTAGTCTATTTTTGCGTAGCGACCGGCAGCGGTTTATCATCGTCGTCGTCGTCGTCGTTTCATATCATTTGTTCTAGCTAAGTGTCGCGTAACCACATAACTAACACTAACAATTAGTTATAACCCTTAATGCATGCATATGCGGGAGGGCGGGTGGTGCACTCTGTGGTGAAATTAATACTAAATACTATTTTGGTATCGTTTGAATTCCTCGCCATCTCTTAAAACTTAGTTAGACTCACATACTTAGAGCGGAATAAACACTAAATATTAAATAATAGCTAATAATTATTGTAATGGATTTCCGCAAAGTAACGCCTAATTCCATTAATTATCTTGAAAGAGACGATCTCGACGCTCACATGATTGAAAAGTTAACGCTAGCCTATTGCAGTCAGGGGCTAGCCCATTACAATCAGGTGTACTATTGAAAATGTATTTAATAAGTACAGGTAAAATTTTAAAATTGTGATTTCTAAAGATGAAAATATTATACATATCAATATTATCACTAATGTACGTTTGATACTTCTTCACGGCTGAACGGGTGGACCGATTGAGCTGAAATTTTGTATAGTGATAGCTTAGACCTGGAGTAACACATAGGTTATAGTAAAGCGGGTTAAACTGCTGCGCACAGCTAATATATAACATAAATATTCAATAACTTTGTAATTGTTGAAAATGAGGGGTTTTGTACGTAAACTGGCATTTAGCGCAAGTCAGGCACAAACCCAGAATTGCCTTTAGAGAAGTAATCTAGACTCTTAGTTAATTTGGCCAGACTCCCCGTTCGGACTTTGAAATGTGTTTTGGCAAACGAAGTTTCCACAACGTTGCAAAATGGGAAATTAGCATTTTATCTCTGCGATAATGAAGTCGTGATAATTTTTGTTATTTGGGAACATCGGTAATAGCAGCTAAAGCTTTTCCCCAAATAAGTATTAAAGAAAATAATCTAGGTACTCAAATAGTCTTTGTCTATTTATCTACCTTACAGATTTGCTCCCACTAATTAATTTATTAATTAAAACGATCATGGGTTACGTACGGAGATTCGAATGCCATATCGTTGCGAAACTCATTGGATCGATTTTTTTAACACTGTGCTGTAGGTACAGAAAAAAACTGAAGATCAATTATTTATAAACTAAAACAATTAATTTGCGGTCTTATTGCTAACAGCAATCTCTTCCAGAAAATCGTGTAGGGAGAGGAGAATATTGATTTTCGTGAAGTATGACCTGACCTATATAACCTACCACGACACAACAAAAATAGTATGTCTCTACCATTAAATGGACAAGCTCGTCATGAAATCTCTCCTATTTACCATCTACACATTAAACCAACTCGGCTCTAACATCAACTTCATAATGAGCACAATATTACATTTGCAAACTACAAAATAGGGTGGGCCTTCACTCGGGCAGACTCATCATCATAAAAAAAAATCGTAAAAAAACTGAAATTACAGGTACAATCATAGAATTTATTCCACAAAATGAGCGACAGTGCGTGTCGGGGCATCCACTGTGACATTTCATAATGGCACTTCATAACAAATGTCAGAGATTCATCAATGACACCCTTGAAACTTACTTAAAAAAGAAATTAAAACAAAGGAATATAACCCTTAAAACTTATACAGTAAGCGTCAATAGAAATGTAAATTTAAATAAGTATTGTTCATAATGACGTCTTCGGCTCAGGATCTCTGTGACGTCGTTTGCAAAGCGGTCAAATTACGAATTTAGAAAAAGGTTTTAAGGTCTTTTTGTTTGAGCAGGTATTGTACAGGATTTCCATCTGGGAGTGCGGCGTTATGAGATTTTACTGAAAATGAGGTAGTTATTGTATTCGGAGAAAAATTTAGAAATTCAGAGAAACCAAGCCGAACAAGACAAAAATAATCTCTTATGGGTACTTATTATTAAAATTCCGCTCTAGAGTCTCTAACAATAAATATTAATATTTAACTGATATTTATCATGAATTTCCGCACACTAACGCTTAAGAGCATGTAGTTGACCCAAGCGCAAATCTGTGATGTTCAAACATGAATTATTTTGAAAATACTTATTTTAGAACGGTACTTTTACTCACAACTTTTAAAAGAACTTGTAATCTAATCAATTTATACAGAAAAACCTTTTTAGTTTTGACCGTTTTTAAATTACGTCAAGGTTAATGGATAAAGGTTTTATAGATTTACTTCTGAAGCAATGTTTGGACATGGGTATATCCAAATATATATGTCTTTATTAGAATCTAAAAAAATACTATTACTGGAAAGATCCTAAACTAGTATATTTATTAAGGAAAAGTTTGAATTATAGGTATTTCTTATTAAAATAAAATCATAAAGAATAGAATAGAATAGAAGTACTCTTTATTGTGGACCAACATATTTACAAAACACTGTAATAAAAATAAACACAAACTAACATTAATTATGATTAGGTAACTTAAAGTTAAAGAATAAGTTTGGTCTACAATGGGCGGCCTTATCGCTTTAAGCGATCTCTTCCAGGCAACCGCATTTTGAATGGATATTGTATGCAAGGAAGAGTAGGGTTCTCATACGAAATAATTATAATATTAGGTACTTAATTTATAAAACCTATTAACACATACTAAAATATGATATACATACTTACATAATATTAAATACACAGAATTATATAAATGTATAAACAATATATACCTAAAATAAAACATACTTAAAATAAAAATATTAAAACACATAATATATTACATAATATATATTAAAATACATATTTTAGTTATAATATAAATTAAAATAATACATATTTTTAATATAAATTGAAATAAGATAATACTAAGTTTGTGACAAGTAGTAGTCTTTAAGTTTGGTTTTAAAATGTTCGAGCGTTTTAGCGCACCTGATAGGGACAGGAAGTGCGTTCCACAGGTGGACGGCGTGATAAGTAAACGCCTTAGCATTGTACTTAGAGGCGATAGTAGGGGTTGTGAACATAAGAAGATAGTTATTGGAAGAGCGAAGATTTAGCGAGTGTGAATCAGATACAAATTTAAAACGTTCCTTTAGATATGAAGGTGTAGAAGGATTAAAAAGAATATTATAGAGAAGAGAGAGAATGTGAGTATTCCGGCGAAGTCTGATCGGTAACCATTTCAGCTTACTGCGGTACTCGGAAATGTGATCATATTTACGCAACCCAAATATGAACCGGATGCAGAAATTTTGCAGTCGTTCTAATCTATTAAGCTGTTCTTGGGTTAAGTCCAGATAGCTAGCGTCCGCATAATCTAGTATGGGCAGAAGAAGAGACTGTGCAAGGGCAGTTTTAGTGGTAATCGGCAGGAAATTGCGAAGTCGTCGCATAGATCCCGCTGAAGCGTATATTTTCCGGCTTACTTCTGTTATTTGAGTGTCCCATGATAAGTGGCTGTCGACATAAATTCCCAAATTTTTGACTGATTTGCTGATCGGAATAACAGTACCGTCAAAAATTACTTGGGGCAGTCGGAACCAGTCAAGCTTCGAAATCATCCGAGAACTACCAATAATGATCGTCTGGGATTTAAGCGGGTTCACACTTAGCCCATAGGACTTACTCCAATCCAGAATGTGTTGTAGATCACTATTGGTAGTCTCAATGGCCGATTCGATGTCATCGACTGGGGCCTGAGTGTATAATTGTAGGTCGTCTGCGTAGAGGTGGTAGGAAGAAGATAATTTTAGTGAAATAGAGTTTATGAAGATAGCAAAGAGAAGGGGAGAAAGAACGCCGCCCTGTGGGACACCGGCAGTCGTATTACACCAAGATGAGAACTTTCCATCAATGCGAACACGCTGCCGACGGCCAAACAGGTAACTGCGAAACCACTCAATAACCGAAGAAGAGATGTTAAGAGAACGAAAGAGACTGAGAAGGATATCAAAATCCACGTTGTTAAATGCGTTACTGAAATCGAGTAGTGATAGCACAGTTAAATGTCCCGTGGCCATACCAAAGCGTAAGTCTTCTGTAATTTTGACTAGCGCAGTAACTGTACTATGACCACGACGGAAGCCAGACTGAAAAGGGTTTAAGAGAGAATTACTTATAAGAAAGGAATTTAGTTGATGGTGCACAAGACGTTCTAGGACTTTAGAAAGAAAAGGAAGAATAGAAATAGGTCGGAAATCAGAGAAAGATGCAGGATGCGATTTTTTAGGGAGTGGAATGATTTGTGCTTCTTTCCATATTGTCGGAAAAGTAGCTTCGGTTATGGAGGAATTAAGGATATGGCAAATAACCGGCAAAAGTTCGTCAAGAATGAGAATTACCATTTTGCGACTGATGCTATCACTACCCACCGCATTAGAAGAGATAGAATGGATACTTTTCTTAACATCACCCTCGGAGAATTGTTTAAAAATAAAAGAAGAATGGTCAGGAGCAGGAATTGATGATAATTGAGAGATTGTTGCTGCCTTCACTGGGCCATCGAAATTAGAAGAGGAAGAGAAATGTTTGTTAAGAAGGTCTAAATTTAAATCTCGGGGCAAGTTATCTTGCCGTGATTTCCCAACTCCCAAAGACCTGAGAAACTTCCACACTTTGGCGGGGTCATCGTTTTGGACGGAGTCATGAATATGCCGGCGTTGCGCATCCCTACACACCTTGTTGCACTTATTACGACGCACAGAATACTTACTTTTATTAACGTCGGTAGGTTTCAATTTATATTTTGTTTTAGCAGCACATTTCTTTTGCATTAGACAGCGGATTTCAGTACTGATCCATGGAGCAGGTAAATGTTTAATTTTAATCGGTCTTACGGGGGCATGTTTATCGTAAAGATCGATTAAGGTAGCGTTGAAGAATTCGATTTGTTCATCGATGGATTTTGTCTCAACAATCCCGGACCAATTCAATTCACTTGCATCTTTGCGTAAGGCTTCCATGTCGATACCACCAAAACTACGTTGCAGAAGGACTGTGGGCTTGAATTTAGGCGGGCGGATTTTATATGCAACATATATAAGATCGTGGTAGGAGAAAGCATCCGCCGCACACTGGCCATGATCTCTGACAAAATCAGGAGACGAAACTAGAATAAGATCTAAGAGAGAAGGCGTTGAATTTGGAAAGTTATGCGTCGCATGTAGTGGAAGAATAGATAAATTGTTTGCCCTTGCAATTGATTGAAAGATCTTAGATCTGGAGTCCTGTTTAAGAAGGCATGTATTAAAATCGCCCATGATAATAGTATGGTCGTATAATGGACAGAATGACTCAAGAAGACTTTCAAAAGATGAAAAGAAATTTATGCGTAAGGATGGACAGTAATAGACACCAAGAAGAATTTTGGTATGTGAAAGGACAATTTCGATTAAAAGATGTTCGCCCGCACTTGGAGGAGGCGGCTGAGCCGATGTACTCACTATGGAGAACGGAATGTGCGATCGGAGATAAATGGCAACACCGCCACCACCGCTCCCAGTGCGGTCGTTACGAATGAGTTGAAAACCAGGAAGCATGTAAGAAGCATTAGGAAGACAAGGCTTGAGCCAGGACTCTGAAACTAGGATAGCATGTATATTATTATTATCAAAAGACGCTAGCATATCTGTAAAATGAGCCGGAATACTTTGAGCATTGAAGTGTAGGACATTCAAGTTCTTAGAACTACTACTTAATATGGAACCTAAAGAATCTGACAGGGAAGGAAGACTCTGGAAGCTGCAGTCAGCACTGCTTGTGTTTGTAGATGAACAGGACACAAAATTAAGGGCGTCATCACTGTCAGATTCACCAGAACATATATTATTCATAATATCTATAAATTTACAATATAATAAAATAAATACTCAAATAAAATATATAAATTATAACTATAAATAATATAATAACTATAAATAACTGTGGCTGCTTATTATAAACGGCCACCCACCGTTGAGTGAAGGTACAAGAAAAATATACAAAAACAACACACACTACAAATAATTTAAAACAGATCAGGTTAAATTCTATTTCCGATTGGGCGGTTACACTAAATTTGCGTTAAAAAAAGAAAACAAAATAATATTAACCAAAAAAAACAATATTTACATAAAATTGTTATAATCTTTAAAATTTTGGCAAATGTATCACATGAACGACACACAATCGGTACCGTTAAAAAAAAAAAAGTTGTCAATGTCATTAAAAATTTGACAGTTACTAATCTGTCAAGTACCTGTGATTTGAGATTGACAGAAAAATAAAATATTAATTTTAAGCACAAACACAAAAATAAGAGGTATACCGACAAGGTTAAAAATAAATTTTAAGACGAAAAATAGTGTAACCGTAAAAGGAAGCTACTTGTTCATCTACCCTGCTACAATTTAAGCCCAATCGGAGATATTACAAAAGAAAAACTTACCTAGGACATGCACACAACTAATAACTAACAAAAACAGCCGAATAACTACTTTTTGGCTATGCGTTTGGTCTTCACCGGGGCCGCCGACGCTGGTACCGCAAGTGACGAGGCCCCTGCCACTTTCGTAGCCGGCGCAGTTTTCGGCTTATCCTTCGCGGGAATAGCGTCGAGTTCTGCCTTACTATAGACCCGGTGTCGCGTCCCATCGGCGCCCAGCACGTACACATAGCCTTCGCGTGTCCAACATTTTGCGACCCCAAATCTTTGACGAGCAGACATGAAGGCGTCGTGACGAGTCTTTGTGAGGAATTCCGATAAAGTGATACCGGAACCCTTTAAACCTGTCTTGGACGCCCAGACTTGCCCTCTCAGAGCCATATCGCGGAGCTTAAAGAGTATCGGCCTGGGCCTGCCAGTAGTGCCAGCACGACCCATTCTCTGAGATCTGCTTATGTCGTCCACAGTAAATTTAGCCAGCTTTAAGCGATCGACTAGTGCCTTCACTACGACTGCATTGGTATCTTCATTTGGCGCCTCCGGTATTCCATGCAGCAGCAATATTTTTCGGCGTCCACTCATTTCAAGCTGATCTGCTTGTCTGGCGAGCACCTCAATCTGGGTTTGAAGGGCCCGAAGTGATGTCATCACAAAAGATTTGAACTCTGCGAACTCATGTGCCAATGTGTCACAATCTCCGGTCGGGGTGCCAGGTGTGGAGGCTTGCCTCTCCTCAAAAGCTTCCATCCTCTTCGCGAACATCCCCATCATGGAGTTAAGGCTTTCCTGGATTGTGTCCATCCTGTGTTGTGTATCAATTGTGGACTGTGGACTGAAACTGTGTGACTAGATGTGTTGTTATCAAAAACAGGAGAAAACACTCACTGGTAGGTGTTTAAATACCACAAGTGCATTAACACAAAAATAATTGCATATTATGCACTATTTGTATTTTATTAAAATAAATATTATTTGGAGCTTTAAAAACCAAACTTTCTTTTTTTAACGCCTACCCATAAAGATGTGAAATTATCACGAAATTACTGTTTACAAAACATTTCTTTATACATGACTCTTTTATATTTACTCAAAATAATTACTTACCATTAAATAATAACATTTTTTTGATCCAATCGTATTTTTAAATTTACTTAAAATGTAATATTTATATTTTTGCCGAATTTTTCAAAATCACTATAAAACGAGGCCCGCGTCGGTTCTCGCTTCACTCGGGCCAGAGCCTCTCAGAGAGTGGACGTATCGCTCCGCGCTCCAAATTATTCTTGTCGCTAACCCACACATATAGTGCGATTATAGTTGGACCGCAAAAATTGATACTCTATATAATAATAACGGAATTTTTTTTTTGGTCACATAATGTTATAGTACTTTAGTGTTTGTTGATATTAAAGTCCGTTTTATTACAAGCTTTTATTTACTTTCACCTGTCTGTTGTCTGTCTGTCCGTCTGTCTGTCTGTAATCAAATTTTGCAACTTTAATTTGACCCACTTCCCGGTGTCCGATTAAGCTGAAATTTTGTATGCATGTATAAATCGAATGACAATGCAATATTTTGACATGGAGCTGATCTGATGATGGAACTGGAAGATGGCCATAGGATCTCCGTAATTAATGACGCAACCCCATCGAGTTTGGGCTCAAACGATTCGCCTTGACAAGTACTTTATGATGCTGCGTAGTAATAATAATAAAAGCTTGTTTTTAAAAAGTTTTATTTAAAATTTCACTTGTTTTACTTACATCTGTCTGTTGTCTGTCTGTCTATAATCAAATCTTGCAAGTTCAATTTGATCCACTTCCCGGATTCTGATTGAGCTGAAATTTTGCATGCATATTTGAATCGGATGGCAATGCAATATTATTATGATATGGAGCTGATCTGATGATGGAGCTGAAAGGTGGACATAGGAATTCCGTAATTAAACGACGCAATTACATCGAGTTTGGGCTCATTTGATTCGTATTGACGAGTACTTTGATACTATATAATAACCTAGACACAGAGACAGACAGACAGACACGTCAAACTTATAACACCCCGTCGTTTTTGCGTCGGGGGTTAAACACTTATAACACCCCGTCGTTTTTGCGTCGGGGGTTAAAAACTTATAACACCCCGTCGTTTTTGCGTCGGGGGTTAAAAACTTATAACCCCCCGTCGTTTTTGCGTCGGGGGTTAAACACTTATAACACCCGTCGTTTTTGCGTCGGGGGCTAAAAACTTATAACACCCCGTTGTTTGGATCATTCCCACTAGTTTCCCTTTTAGTTCCCTAGTGGATCTAGTAGGAACTTTTTTTCTCAGTAGCTCCCCTTTTTTGAAAAGGGGATCTAGTGGGAATGATCACTTCTCAGTAGTTCCCCCTTTTTGGAACGAAGTTCCTTATCGCGCGTTATGAGGGGGAGAAGGGAGGGGGAGGGGAAGGGTGAAAGGGAGGGGAAGGGGAAGGGTGAAGGGGAGGGGAAGGGGGAGAAAGGCGGTTAGGGGGAGAAGGGAGGGGGAGGGGGAGAAGGGAGGGGGAAGGGGAAAGTGGAGGAGGAAGGGGTAAGGGAAGGGAAGGGGGGAAGGGGAGGGGGAAGGGGGAAAGGGAGGGGGGGGCGAAGAGGGAAGTGGAGGGGGAAGGGGTGGGGGAAGGGGAGGGGCGAAGGGGGAAGTGGAGGGGGAAGGGGTGGGGGAAGGGAGAGGGAGGGGTGGGTGGAGGGGGAGAAGGGAAGAGGGAAGGGGAGGGGGGAAGGGGAGGGGGGGTAGGGGGAGAGGGGAGGGGCGGGAGGGAGAAGGGAAGGGGGAGGGGAGGGGGAAGGGGAGGCTGAAGGTGGAAGGGGAGGGGTGAGGGGGAGGGGGAGAAGGGTCGGTGAAGGGGGAGAAGGGACGGTGGGTGGAGGAAGGGAGAAGGGAGGGGGAAGGGGAGGAGAGAAGGGGAGGGGGAGAAGGGAGGGGTGGGGGAGGAGGGAGGGGGGGGGAGGGGAGGGGGATGTGGAGGGGAGGGGAAAGGTGGAAGGGGGAGAAGGGAGGGGGAGAAGGGGGGAAGGGGGAGAAGGCAGGGGGAGGGATGAGGGGGGAGGAGGAGAAGGGAGGGGGTTACATATTTTGAAAGCGCTGCGTTGAGGTTTTTTTTTTAAGTTTTAATTTAATACACTTGTTGCTATAGTAAGCTAGCTGTGCGGCGTGCGCATGTTTCTCTGTCTGTCTCTCTCTCTCTCTCTCTTATAGAAAGCAAGCCAGATATTTTCATTTCTATTTCGCATTGAACAGTGTGGTGTCGCGACGATTATTTTTGTTGAGTGTATACAGGTTTTTTGTAAATAATAAATCGTGTAAATCGTTGGAACTTCGTTCCATCCGGGTGTCCCTTGACACCTCTCAAGTTTTTTAAAAATGTATAATGTGTTCTCCTATCTACTACAATATGTATCAGATAAATAAATACTCGTATTTGTACATCGAGTACCAGGACACCATGAACATGGAGATCTATTTATTATCGACCGAGCGAAGCGAGGTCTTAGAGTCGAAAGCCGCGAAAAGCCTGCGTTCGGACCAGTTTAACGCTTGACCTCTGGCGCTTGAGTTTGGTCGACGTTTACTTGAAAACGGTTAATCCAAATTAAATGAAATTTTACACACAAGTTAAGAAGGTTAATTGGATAATTTTAGTGAAAAAATTAGCTAAATAGGTTCCAGGGTTGCAGAGATATAGGTGACTTAAAGCCTTTACGATAGGTCTGACGATTATTTCAAAACTGGAGCGCTGATATTTTTTTTCTAACATATATACATTTTTTATAAGCGACACAAATATATTATCAAAAGTGTATGTTTGTTACGCGATAACTGGAAAACCAATGGTCCAATCTTCATGAAACTTTGCAAACGCGTTATATAAATCCATAGAATTTTTAAGTTCGAACATGAGCCAAATCGGTCGAAGGGTGCAAGAGATTGCTTTATTACAATGAAACCAATGATCCTTTGGTCTTGATAAAACTTTTTAAACAGGTAGTACAAAGTAAAAGAATTCTCACGTCCAAAAATGAGCCAAATCGGTGCAAGGGTTGTAGAGTTATAGAGAATACAAAATTACAATGTTTATCGATTATAATATTATGAGAACTGCCGGGATATTCAGTTATCCGTCAGGGAACCGAACCAAAGACCGAGTTGTCAAAAATCGATACGACGTAATACGTCATTTCATACATTTTTGATAATTCGGTCCTAGGTTCGGTTCCCTAACGGATAAGTGAATAGCCATTTTGACTTAATCAAAATATTATGAATTTAAATGATCGTGCGGGTGCAGGATATGTTCATAGTTTTTATTCGATACGTCAAGTTTGATAATAATATTATCCTCGTATAGATCCTACCAGTAGAAGTAGGTACTTAATTTACTTATTTTCAAGTTTGCATAATACAAGTAATATAATATTATATACCTTATTATTTGCCCTAAATTTAGGCTTTCTTTTTAGTATCAATATAATATACTTTTTAATTTTTTTAATCAAACTCAAACCCATTTTTTTAATTCAAATAGGCTATAGTGCTTTAGTTTTGAAAGTAAATTTTACAATTATTTAGATCTAAGTATTTTAAGACTCTACTGCTCGTTCGAAAAGCATATCTATGAGAAGAACGAGCAAGAAACTTATTGGAATTGTTATTTATGTGATTATCACATATTATTATGCCATTAAAACCATCATCCACTCTAACATCTGCAAACATCCCTGACGCTCTGTAGTATCGAGACAGCGCCAAAAGCATCCTGAAAGCATTGTTGTACTGGATCCGCAGCGCCTTGAGATCCCTGTTTGTAAAGTTCATCCACAATTTTTTAAAAAATACTAATTATGCCTACGTTTGATCACATCCCACCTGATGAAAAGTGCAAATGTGATCGACGAGCTGCACGTATAAAAAGTCTGATAATGCCTTGAACAAGGACACTTTGTCTTGCTCAGTAGCTGTAGATGCATCTTGAAAACCTGCAAGCCTAGATGTTACGCGTGACTGTCATAGCTCTGCGTTCTCGCTCCAAGTCTGAGTCATCCTCGGCTGCTACGAGAAAAGTGTTAGAATTAGCTACAATATCAATATAATAGCTGTTATAAATTTGCTGCATAACACAAGTAGAGCTAGATATTTTTTTCCAATTTTAATTCTTCTAATGTCCACGATATCAGCAACTTTTTCTTTCGTAAACAAGTACTATGAAGATTTATTTGTGAGAATTTTTGTAAAAACTATAGTCATATTTATTATTTTATTCTATTATTTTCTGCAAGTGAATACACACATAACCTATCACATTTTATTATTATTGAAATTTGGATCACAACAATAAAATAGTCACAGAGATAAAGATTTCTTTATAATATATCCGTTACGTATTTTGAGTTTTAACACTACTTTCAATTTTGGCATTTTCCTTTCCTTTTACGAATATTATAGGTTAAAATTTCCATACATTTATATTTCGTAAATACTTATAACTTTTACCCATGTATATATACCTATTTTGAGGGAAATTGGGTCTGCGAGGTCCCAGTTCGCGGCGAACTACTAGTTATACTAGCTGCGACCCGCACTGTTACCCGCGGCACAGTTATTGCCGATAAAACTTGATTATAATAATTTTGGCCAAGTGGGGTTACGGCGTAGATTTTGGCCAAGTGTGATAACGGCGAAGATTTTTGCCAAGTGGGGTCGATGGCGAAGATAAGTACATGATAAGTACGCTGTCATGGAAGAGTCTTCCATCCCCTCCCCTTCACCCTCCAATTCCCCCTCTCCCTTCCCCCTCCCCTTCCCCCTCACCATCCCTCCTCCCCTCTCCCTTTCCACTCCCCTTTCCTCTTCCCCCTCCCTCTTCCCCCTTCCCCCTCCCACTTTCCCCCTCCCCAACCTTCCCCCTGCCCCCCTCACTCCCCCCTTCCCCCTCACCTCCCTCCCCTCTACCCCCTCACCCCTCCCCCTCTCTTCCCCCTGCCCCCTCCCCTCCCCCTCCCCTCTTTTCAAAAAAGGGGAACTACTGAGAAAAGAAGTTCCCACTAGATCCACTAGGGAACTAAAAGGGAAGGGTTAAAACTTATAACACCCCGTCGTTTTTGCGTCGGGGGTTAAACACTTATAACACCCCGTCGTTTTTGCGTCGGGGGTTAAACACTTATAACACCCCGTCGTTTTTGCGTCGGTGGTTAAAAACTTATAACACCCCGTCGTTTTTGCGTCGGGGGTTAAAAACTTATAACACTCCGTCGTTTTTGCGTCGGGGGTTAAAACTTTAATACCTACATATTGACTTAATGATTTCAACAAATAACTTGCATTGCATAGGATCAAGACATTTTATTCACTGGATGCAAGGCTCTGCCGATTCCCAGGCCTCCGTCCCAAAGACGATGCGGGAGTGCCGCCGGGTTGTTTTAGTGGGTATACCCGTGCAGCTGCCCTGCACGGGGAGTCCCACATAACCCTCCCATACCCCCGATGGAAGGGTATGCGTAACGCATTTTTTCCCGGCGCTAACAAAAAAAAAAAAAGACATTTTATTCCAAGCGACTACATGTTATATTACTCGGCCGCGTAAGTGATGCATTGGTGTGCGTCGCGCTCAGCTAATATACCTAAACTTGAGCGGGCTTCCCTGACTATAAATCCTCTTAAGACCAAGCGAGATCGTGGTTAAAAGGCCTATCTAAGTACCTATAGATAAAAAATGAAAATGTGAAAATGAAAAAATGATGTGAAAATTTTTAAATGTACTCGTACCATTGTTACTAGTCACTTATATACTTATTTATGCACTACGAGTACGCAGTCCATAAATAAGTATACAAGTGACTAGTGACAATGGTACGAGTACCTACATTTAAAAATTTTCAGTGACAAAACCACCTAATTGATAAATAAAAACTCAAATATCTAGGTACTTTCTTTATTTAGCCTAATGCTTTTCTAATTGAAAGTTGATGGCACAAATATTCCAATTTCAACCCTTTTTGTAATGATTTAATAATAAGCATTTCACAGAAATACATTTAATTTACATTTAACGTAAATAACAGTTCATTTTAATGAGTGCACTGTACATCGGGACGCTATAATTGAATCTTGATGAAAGGTTATAAACGGAAATTTTATTTTCGATGCTCGCTTATGAAATACCTATTTACGTAATGTTTCGCACTTACGTAATGTTACGTTGGTAGATATAACTTTATTTCATTTATACAAGGTCAGGGTTGCGGCATAGAATATCTAATAGTACCTAAGTTAGGTACTTTGGGTCGATTTGACGAAACTTAGGTATACGGGGATGACATAATACAAATATTTTATAATAGAGCATTAGTCCTATAAGAGCCGTTTATACACTTTTATAATAAACATTTTGTCACTCTTATACCTACGTCAGTTATAACTCGAAGTTCCAAATATACTGGTGTGCATCCTCCATCATAATAATAATTTTATAAATAAATATATTTAACAGTGGTTAACTAGTAGTTCGCCGCGAACTGGGACCTCGCAGACCCAATTTCCTTTGCCTGTGCGTCTTTTACAAGCTCCATCATGGAGAGTGCTCCTCAGAACTCCACGGGTTGATTCCACCATCACCCTTTTACTACCGAACGTCCAGGCAAACGACACTGCGCCACCAATATCTGGTGAGTATACCAGCAGCTCGGACTAAGCGATTCGCATCGTCTTTCATTATGAGAACGGCGAAGCTATGGAATTCGCTACCACTCTCAGTGTTTCCCGAATGCTACAACGTGGGTTTGTTCAAATCAAGAGTGAATAGGTTCTTACTAAACAAGCGTGCTACAACTTCGACTGCATCGTCACTTACCAACAGGTGAGATTGCGGTCAAACGCTTGATTAGTCTGCTATAAAAAAAAAAAAACCCTCAAAATAGGTATACATGGGTAAAAGTTATAAGTATCTACGAAATATAAATGTATGGAAACTTTAACCTATAATATTCGTAAAAGGAAAGGAAAATGCCAAAATTGAATTAATGTTAAAACTCAAAATACGTAACGGATATACATTAAAAAAATCTTTATCTCTGTGACTATTTTATTGTTGTGATAAAAATTTCAATAATAATAAAATATGAAAGGTTATGTGTGTATTCACTTGCAGAAAATAATAGAATAAAATAAAAAATATTACTATAGTTTTTAAAAAAAATCTCAAAAAATCTTCATAGTTTGTAGCACTTGTTTACGAAGAAGTTGCCGATGCAGTGGACATTAGAAGAATATAAATTGGAAAAAAATATCTAGCTTTACTTGTGTTATATAGCAAATTTACAACAGTTATTATATTGATATTGTAGCTAATTCTATAACATTTTTGTCGTAGCAGCCGATGATGACTTAGACTTGGAGCGAGAACGCAGAGCTATGACAGTCACGCGTAACATCTAGGCTCGCAGGTTTTCAAGATGTATCTACAGCTACTGAGCAAGACAAAGTGTCCTTGTTCAAGGCATTATCAGACTTTTTAAACGTGCAGCTCGTCGATCACATTTGCACTTTCCATCAGGTGGGATGTGATCAAACGTAGGCCTAATTATTAATTATTTTTTTAAACAAAAGACTTGTGGATGAACTTTACAAACTACAACTTTACAAAAAACGGATCCAGTACAACAATGCTTTCAGGATGCTTTTGGCGCTGTCTCGATACTACAGAGCGTCAGGGATGTTTGCAGATGTTAGAGTAAATGATGGTTTTAATGGCATAATGATATGTGATAAATACATAAATAACAATCCCAATAAGTTTCTTGCTCGTTCTTCTCATAGATATGCTTTTCGAACGAACAGTAGAGTCTTAAAATACTTAGATCTAAATAATTGTAAAATTTACTTTTAAAAGTGAAGCACTGTAGCCTATAGTCCAGTAAAAGAAGAAATATGGATCGAAAAGTCGAAAGCAGAAAAACTAACTTAGGAACTTTGTTTGGACTATTCAGAACATAAACATACTAAAAGTCCCCACCCCTCCGTAGTGAGCCCGAGGGGGGGGGGGGGGGGGGGGAGGCCGAAGAAGTTTCCATTTTTAGGTTTTTTGCTTATGCCAATTCGAGTGTAATGTGCCCAAACTCGACGGGTTTACTAATAGCCATTGAAGAGGTTCAGTAAACACCTCCTGGCTCCATCATCAGATCAGCTCAGTGGTACCAAATTATTGAACTGTCATCATATTTCTAGACATTTGCAAAGTTTCATTATGGTACGACAACCAGAAGTTGGTTAAATATTACTTATATGAGATTTTTTTACCGACTTTGTATGGAAAACTAATTTCAGCATCTTAAAAATAGACCATGTTTGGAAGCTCATAGCTGGACAACGATTGGATATAGATAAAAAGTGTTAAAGCCAAAGTTGTAGGAAATTTTAAAGCTTCTATAATGTAGTACAACAAAATATCGTACTACGCCCAGTTTTTGACATATAGGCAAAAAACCTAAAAATGGGACCTTCTTCGGCCCCCCCACCCCTCAGAATCACCTCGGAGGGGTGGGGACTTTTAGTATGTTAATCTCCTGAATAGTCCAAACAAAGTTCCTAAGTTAGTTTTTCTGCTTTCGACTTTTTGATCCACATGCCTCTTTTGGGCACTCATTGACTGGACTACTATTTGAATAAAAAAATGGGTTTAAGTTTCACCCGCACGATCATTTAAATTCATAATATTTTGAGTAAGTCAACATGGCTATTCAATTATCCGTTAGGGAACCGAACCTAGGACCGAATTATCAAAAATGTATGAAATGACGTATTACGTCGTATCGATTTTTGACAATTCGGTCTTTGGTTCGGTTCCTTGACGGATAACTGAATATCCCTGCAGTTCTCATAATATCATAATCGACAAACATTGTAATTTTGTATTCTCTATAACTCTACAACCCTTGCACCGATTTGGCTCATTTTTGGACGTGAGAATTCTTTTAGTTTGTACTACCTGTTTAAAAAGATTTTATCAAGACTGGATCATCGGTTTCATTGTAATAAAGCAATCTCTTTAACTCTTGAACCCTTCGACCGATTTGGCTCATGTTCGAACTTAAAAATTCTATGGATTTATATTACGCATTTGCAAAGTTTCATGCAGATTGGACCATTGGTTTTCCAGTTATCGCGTAACAAACATACATACAAACATACACTTTGGCTAATATATTTGTGTCGCTTATAAAAAATGTGTATATGTTAGAAAAAAAATTATCAGCGCTCCAGTTTTGAAATAATCGTCAGACCTATCGTAAAGACTTTAAGTCACCTATATCTCTGCAACCCTGGAACCTATTTAGCTAATTTTTTCACTTAAATTATCCAATTAACCTTCTTAACTTGTGTGTAAAATTTCATTTAATTTGGATTAACCGTTTTCAAGTAAACGTCGACCAAACTTAAGCACCAGAGGTCAAGCGTTAAACTGGTCCAAACGCAGGCATTTCGCGGCTTTCGACTCTAAGACCTCGCTTCGCTCGGTCGAATATTATAGCTGATAACAACACGTTAATTTTATTGTAATTGAATATAAAATTCAACAAACCAAATGTGTGGTCCGTTTTCGATGTACCTATTTATTAATTTAATAAAGCGAATTACTCAATATACAATGTGGGCGGATACAAAAACCCACGCGAATTATTATTCCTAAATTTGATGTAAAGTCATCGCGGTTGTAAGTAGCTAAACGTAATTAGAACATTATTCAGTGGTACTAAATCCATACTTTGCAAATAACATCGTTAAAAGGGCTTTTATGCGTGTGTTTACAAGTTAGAAAGAACAGTGACGGATCCGGGATATTCTTTTGTGAAGAGAGGGCTTAAACTCACATATGCCACGCAGGGCTTAGCTTAAGATGTTGGAGAATCCCAGAAAATTCTTTTCGTTTAGTCACCTCGATAATTCAAGGCGCGGTGCTAGCTAGTTTGTTTTGAATGTTGACTTTGAAAAGGTAGGTATACTGGATAGGTACCTTTAGGCATCTTACGTGATCCATCGTCGACCGCATTGGCACATTCCATCAAGTGAGATGTGGTCAAACGTAGAGGGATATTTTGTATAAAAAATACTATAAAAGTAAGCTTACTGCAGGATAAAGACTTTAAAAGGGGGCATTTAGGCATCAATAGCCTTCCCCCTAAATTCGCCTCTGAGTAAAAATATTCCATTATACTCGCTGCCGCGGCTGCGTGGCGAGACAATCAATTTCTTGAGGTTTGCTTTTACAAAGCTATTTACCCCTACTGTTATAATAATACGGTTTAATAACCTTCCTTTTTTATATTAGAGAGTAAACTAAATGAGGATGACTATGGCCTGATGTTAGAGATATTCTAAGAAACGTTTTGAGAATTAAGGCTACAATAAGCCTTAGATTAACTATATTTTTTGGAGTCCAAATATTTGGACAAAGACGTAGGATTTCTATCTCCTACGGTTAAAATAAAGTGTAAAGGAATATAATATAATAAAAGCTTGAATGTTAGTTTTCTTTGTATATGTTATAACTAAAGTCCGAAGTGCGGCTAAACCTAAGTGTAGCCGCACTTCGGACTTTAGTAACCCTAGGTATAGCCGACCACAGACGGTTAAAGACGCACTTCGGACTTTAGCCGAAGCATATACAAAAACTAAACCGATTAGGCTATAATTTGGTACATATGTAAGTGACATATATAAACGAGAGAGTTTTACTTATTTAAAATACTACAGTACATAATTATGAATAATTAATATGCCCTCGTAAGTACATCATACTACTTCACAATATCTCAGTGGCAATTTCTCAAACAAAACATTTTTGAATATAACAATGCGCGCGAACTATAGCGTGAAGTGTAGCGCGGGCTTATTATTACTTGGTACATTTCTGAGTCTAATAACTCTAAAATGTAGCAAGTAAGTAGGTAATAACTCCATCGTCCATCGTCGGTTTTTTAAGCTGTCTGTTTAATTTTATACCATAATTTCAACATCATATTATTATCTATATAAAGTTTACATTTTGTTTAGATTTACTATGCTAATCTCTAAACGAGAGCAACACTGTAAACCGCTACTGAAAGAACTAAAAATCTTTATGGCTAAAGATAAGTACACATAAATAATTCCTTTTACCTGTCAGCTTACGGTGTGATCGCGGCCTAATGCTAACGAATTGCACAAGTAAATCAAGTGAGGGAGGTTTTACACTGGGTGTTTTTACTTTTTTTTTATTTATGAAGTAGAAGACGAGCAAGACGCTCTCCTGATGTTAAGAGATAACGGCTGCCCATAATCAGTACAGTGTTACCTAGGATTTCACAATTATGTGAAACTCTAGGAGCACTGCACCAACGCTTCTTACTCAAGAGTCATGAGATGTTAAGACTCATTAGCCCAGTAATTTCACTAGCTACAGTGCCCTCCTACCGGAGCACAGTGATGTTGTTTATATAGATATAGTATGATCTATTAATACCTATACGTGTCGAGGCGTCTATTATACACTACTACCTGTTCTCAGGTATCTTAATCCGCTGAAAAATATTTTTTATGTTACACATACACAGTCTGATTGATGACTTATTTTATCTAGAGTGGGTGGTGTGGTAAATAGCCACGAAGCTACCACCTACCACCAGTAAAACTGCCGCTTAGGTATGTGATGTTCTGGGAAGTAAGCCTACTTACTGCCAAATTCCAGGTCAATTGTTGGTTCTGCCCGCTGGGTGTACCTAGAGATTAAAAAAAAACATAGGTAGACACACTAACGTACGCCTTTATAATGAAGCTGCCCTTTAAGTATACATATTTTATATACCTAGGTGCATGTGTATATTATGTATATCTTTGTAATGTTAATGAGAATCTTTAAACACCACATCAGTGATTATTGAAAGTCCTTTTAAGTTAATTCTCACCTAAAGGCTATTAAATTGAGTCTAGAAAGTTTGGCAGTGTTCCTGCAATAGCTGTGGTGGTGTGACAATTATAATTAATTGGTGGTGGTAGCTGCTTACCGTTAAACGTGCTGTCTACTTAATCGCTACACTTGTAGACAAATAACTATAACATAAAATAATGTACTTTTCATGGAAAAGCATGACACCACAACATACTTACAAAGAGTAAATTAAATAAACTATTCACTATGTGTAGAGTTCTGTCAACTATTTGTAGAGTAAATTTCTTAAAAATTGGTTGTGGTCTAAGAGCTACACGTATGTGGTGCAGATGTAATTCTAGATCCCCGAGTTCGAATTCCGTACCCACATCAATGACTATAATTAGTTATGTGCGGTGCATTACTGGTGGCTTCGGCCGTGGTTAATTACCAACCACTCGACAAAATTGTATCGCTCAGCGGTTATTGTGGCCGTGTTTGGGCATGTTCAGAGAACCGACAGTACCATGCAGATTTCTACAAACAACGGTATATTCTTAGATCAGGTAGGCGCGGTCTGCTTGTGTGTCGGTGACTATCGAAAAACATTTTGAATCGACTGATATCCTAAACCTATCCTGGCCTTAGACCAGTTGGCCGCCCCAGGTACCGCTGGAAAGATAAGGTGGAGAAGGACGTGCGCGCCCCGCAGGTCGAGGAGGTGGCACAGCGGTACAGCTCAGGACCACCTGGAGGCTCTTATTGTTGGAGGCCATAACTCACTTTGGGTTCTCGCACCAACCTAGTAAGTAGTAATATCGTAAATATTATGGCATCATAAAGAACAAATAGTACCTACTGAGTACGCAGGTACTTAATTATGTAAAAGTTTATTATTCAGAAATCGAAATACGGGATCCAAAGTTTAATAGGAATCTCATAAAGAATCACAATAAATATTTCTAATTTGGCATTAAATTCGATTTCAATTTGTACTCAGCTGCTGCGGCGCGGCGGTTTCAATAATGTGTAATTAATTTTGAATTGAGTGAAATAGGTACTTATTATGTTCATTTACATAATGAAAGTGGCTTACCCACATTGCACGTATTTGTTCGCCGCGGCCTATGCTCCGGCTTCATTATTTATTAAATTGTTCAAACAAATAAATACGAGTGCCATACAATCGTGTCTATTGTATATTTAATTTAATGGTGAGAGGGTTTCTCGGTGCGAGAGAGCCGTCTGGGTCAGGTACTACGTACCACGACTTTGTCCAATATTTTACCGCATTTCACTCCGGCTTAAAGCAGTTTAAGCTTAGCGACTGGAAAATACTTGGAATATGAGATTTAACAACTTGCGTTTACGGGTGACGTGGACAGCGCTATGTAGAATCTTATAGAATAGAATAACTCTGTAAATCTTATATAGAAAAGAACTTAATTGCATACTGCATACTAAAAGAAAAACTTGGGTATATATACAAAACAATTTTTTAACTAGAGAGGTTAATTATTGGGTCATTGTGACCTCGCGTATGAAGCAATCTCTTACAGACAACCTGGTTTGAGGAAATAATGAGAAATACAGCGGCGGTATACAATAGCTTTGAGCAAAATGAGCAAAATTAAAACTATGTCCTTGATTCGAAATAGTTCAAAGAAAACGTTGATATATGTAGTAGGTTCATTTTACTCAAATATTATTAGTTCTATGAAATAAAACAAGTCATTGAACCAAAGAAATTTTATAGTGTCCATTACATTCTTGCATAAAAAATTGAGATCACTCAAATAATAAGGTCAGACTTTCCCTAATTCGTTGGGTCAGACCGTATAAAATTAGTCAATCTGAGTTATCTCCAAAAAGCTATACAAAGTTTTCTCATATCTCTTCATTTGCTTGTATTGCTGTCATAAGTTATCCTATTAGGCGAAATCAAGCTAACGCACAGTTCGGTCCAAAAACTTAATCATGAAAACTGGTCGTCTACCATATATAACGACATACAATTCCAGCTACTCACCATCTCGAAGTTGAGTGGTAGCCAAATCGGTGCAGTTAAATAATTGAAGAGATATTCTCTCCCGGCTGCATGAAAATCTACACTAGACCGCACCAAGACGTTTGTACAGGGTGATCGTTAGGTTATATAATTTAAAGAGCTAATAATTGTAAGTATGTTAAAATCTACAGCTCTTTGTTGCAGCTTCGCTGTGCTAATGCTAAAATATGCAAATGGTTAACAACTGGTACAGAAGCATACAGTCATTCTGTTGGTAAGTTACCGTCACCTATAATGTCTGTAACACCAATGGTTTTGCCGACACAGTGAACCAGACTTTTTATTATTAAATTTACTGGGTAAATCGATTGCTTTCTAAAAATAATGCCGAAAGCACGTGATAATTTTTACTACGAAAAGTGTGTGTTTAGCTCGCTCTGAATAGTTAGAAAATTCAAATATCCTTAATAATAAGTGCGCGCGCAGCTTACTGCGAGCGCCGAGAATTTGTAACTCTACGATGCTTCTGGGGGGGGGGGGCTTGGCCCCCTGCCCCCCCCCCCCCCCCTAAATCCGCCTATGCGTGAAGCCCCGACTGTTCCGATGATTTTGACCGATTGGTCATATTATATACCTATATGTACTTGAAACCAACCATACATGTTGCCAATGAACAAGTCCAGGTATATTAACTATACTTCAAAGATCTTTTTATTAAAGAAACTCAAAATCGGAATGACGTCGACTAAACGACAACATAGATACACTTTTCTCTCAGTTAAATACGCCAAAACTTTATAGTACGGTTGCTTTAATTCTAAACCACCATCCTGTATTAGCAGGCTCTACCGCCCGTGGTCTTACTATATCACTGTTTAATGTTCTAAGTAAGTATTAGTATGTAGTTAGGCAGTGGTTTGATAGTGGTAGGTTTCCTAGTAACATCTATTAGTGTAGGCTTGTAATGTACATGGTCTACAGTCAATTTGTACCTAACTCACTATGATAACTACTGACTCCTCTACAAAATTACTCCCTACTCTTTAGTTTCAAACACTCCATGCAAAGCTGGATTGCATGGAAGAGATCGCTCTAAGGGATAAGGCCACCCATTGTAGACCATTATGTACTCGTAGTTAATTTTAAGTTTTTTTTGTTTTCTTTTGGTTGCAATAAAGAGTATTGTATTGTATAACAGTTTTTCAGGTCAGCAGCTTTTCAGGGCAAAATCTCCAAGAATGGAGATTTTGTTGTTACCATTTTCAAGAACAGAATAATCTTTCAATTACACTGATCAATAACTAAAGGCTAACTCACACATAATAAACATCATCATTAATTTTAAAAATAGCAATTTTAATCGGATTTTTTAAAATTTTGTCGTTTTGTAAAATATACATAAAAATGTAACATACATACTCACACATACATAGTAAGATAAGTAGGTACCCCTAGGGTGGAGCGAAAAATTTTTTTTTATGAAACGGTAATGTAATAGTTAAAATTCGATGCATTTTAGGCTCAAATTAAGTTATGCAAAATATGATTCAATTTGGTTTAGAGTAACTGCCTCCGCAACGTCATTGAAATTATGAAAATAGTTAATTTTAGATCCTATTAGGACGCTAGGTTAACGTAAGCTTCTTTAATTAATGGTCCATTGTTTAACGTAGAAACGATAACTGATATTGTTAATTTTCGATAAAAATTCTTAACGTTGTTTTTAAATTCAAATAAATGGTGTGAATGGACATTTAAGTACATACATTTGTCACGAAAATCACCACTCAAACAAAGGGTCACATTGCTCGCACGTTGCTTCAGTGCTCTAATGTTCTAAGCTCGTATTAGTCAAACCCTCGATTTTGTATCGCTGCAATTATGCAAAGAACTCGGAGTGCATTGAAATGTTCTCTTTTTGGTGATATTTGTGAGATAAAAGGAAATGTTCTACCTACTTACGAAGATGTAATGAAAAGTACTATGAATGGACATCAACTGAAATTACAATTAGAAACTGCAAATGAACCAACATTCGCAGAGATAGCAGATACAGTGATATCCCGGATTGAAAATATATGGCAAACTGCATCTATTCCAATAGTGACTAGAACAAGAATCATACAGATGTTAAAAGCATATCATTTAAAATGTAAAAACCTACAAAAATCTATTAAGAGGCTCTCCCCGGAAAATCGACAAAGCAGTGAACTACTTTTCGATATTTCAGCATGCAAATGCAAAGATAAAAAGGTACCTAAACAAGAGCAACCTTTTTTAATCGACCAAAGAACGTCGCGAATATTGGTAATCAGCGTCATCGGCATAACTGCTACAAGGAATTTGCAAAAACTTTTAAAATTAAGCATGAACGAGATAATCGCCCAACCACATCCTTAAGCACTTCAACGTTAGAGGAATTAGATGTTAGTACATTTTCAACGACATCATCAGCATCAGAAAAACCAGAAAATACTACGATCGAAAGCGGTCCTGAAAAAAAAAAAGAAAGAAAATGATGTCCGTCGATTTCCCTACGTTATCGATGACCTGTGATAGGTATGGGGTATCAGATAGAGCAGCAGCAGCAATAGCATCATCTGTATTGTTCGACATTGGATCTGATTTGGAGGTTATCGATAGATACAAGCTATGTAGAGAGAGAAGCAAAAATAGAGAAAAATAATGAAAAATGCAACTGTCACAGAGCTTTCCTCTTTTTACTTCGATGGCAGGAAAGATATAACTTTGATGAATGTTAAAAAAGATGGTAAATGAATGGTAAGGGTTGTGATGGTACCAATGTCAATACTGGAAAGTATGGTGGGATCATAAGGCTAATTGAGAAAAGATTACAAAAACCACTTCAGTGGATAATTTGTTTACTGCACATGAACTAATTTCCTTTTGGACACCGGTTTCTTAATCTCGACGGATGTACTTCGGGACCTAAATCTTATTCTGGTCCATTAGGGAAAGCTCTAGAAACCTGAGAAATGCTGCCTGTTAAAAAAATTACATCCATCGAAGGACAAGTGCTCCCAGAAATGGCTAAATATTTAATTAGTAACGGCGAATTGATATTTTTAAGGCTTCCCCGTCATACTCAAGCGGTTGAAAGAGCTGTGACTATTACAACAGAAGCTTCCATTTCACAGTGCATAAAAAAAGCAAGATTGGGTGCAATAAAAGCCAAGATGGAATCACGCAATGTAATGCCTAAATTTAAAACTAAAATAGATTTTAGTGCTAACTAAAAATATATATTTTATTTTATTTCTTAATATTTACACGGGTTTTTATATTGTAGAATTTAAATAAATGTCAAAGCTTTAGTTTATTATTATTTAATACATAATAACCGTTATGTTAAGCATAATTTTCCACCTCAAAAGCTCGTTAACTATTTTACAATTTTTTTAAAATTTTGATGTCACTGCGGAGGCAGAAGAAGTCTGTCAAATTAAATGAAAATTTACATATATTTTGACAATAATATAAGGCACAAATCCCGCACTATTAGAACTCAGAATCTAAAAAAAAAATTTCTTCCATACATCCGCGCTCCACCCTATCACTACCTATTTCCATAGAAATAGGATGCTCATGTAAGTTGCCAAATTCATAATACATATATCTGGATATGTAGTTCTAACGAGTCTACCATCAACGATGATGGCTAGAACCAACGACATTACGTGCTTCCAAAGTACGGTAGTTTCCAAATGTTACACCATACAAATGTACACATCCGCCATCGACTAGTCTAACGATACATAACAACTGGGCATTATTATTAGGGTGCTAAAATTATAGAAAAAGATAAAGATACTCGTAAATAACTCTTTATAGATATCTACCATGTCGAAAAGTTAATTATACCTACAGCTACAAAAAAACTAATAGGGTACCAATTAGTAGTTCTATCGCTCAGAGGAATCTCAAGAGAACCGTGCAGGGGAGAGGAAGTACCTATATGGTATACTGTATTGGAAAGATGGACAATACTGTATTTTTTGGTGATTCACAAAAGTTCTAAAATAAAAAAAATACATATTATCTAGATATTACAAATAAAAAAAATGTTAGTTACATAGACATACATTATTGAACCTACTTGCTTCAAATCAAATCAATGCATTTATTCAAATAGGCATAAATTGAGTAGGTACTTTTTCAAGTCAATTTCACAATTATTTCGTTCTATTTTAAAAATTTGCCGCCCGACGCAACGTATAAAAAAATTGCCTAATTTATTCACATGTTTTCATTAAAGACTATGACATAATTAAGTAATGGCACATTAAATAAGTGCCTACATGCGAGTAGAATGCATTCATAAAGAGAACAAGCTCAAAGGTAATAGAAGCTTGCAAAGAGCTGCGGAAATGTTTTTGAAAATTTCCTCTAATGAAACAGATCATTAGCAAGTCAAGCACATTGTGAAACAACCGAACAGAGACGTACAGCTCGTTCTCAACTTTACGAATTAAAGTTTGTGGCACTCACACTTTATTATGATAAATAAATTTGATACATAACATAAATTTTTATGTTATACAATGTGCTTGACATTCTAATGCACAGCGCATTACATTAGTGCATTAGAGATTTTCAAATTAGCGAAATTGCAACCCAATTTCGGGCAACCCAAAAGTTGGGCTACGAAAAAATGATTTGTTTTAAGTGAGAGAGTTTCTCAATTCGACGTCCTATCTGGATTGATTACAATTTTTTATACATCGGAAAAATGCATTACGCATCGTCACGGTATGTCTAACTTCCCCGTATGATCAGTATATGGGACTCCCTCGCGGTAGATGGACACAAAGGGGAATTAAAAAGTAGGCAAAGATATTCACGGAGCTGTCCAATAGACACGGCCATTTTTCTGTCTGGCAAATATAAGTTGTTTGAAACTGTTTAAATAGTTACAAAATTCGACGTAGGTGCGGTTACACCATTACATTAACAAAAAATAATGCCTAAATATGTGTTTAAGAACAAAGGTTCAGCACAGCTTACTTCAGCAATATTTTTATTTCATATTTTTAATTGCAGCACAGTGCGGCTTTTTACGAGTACTTTTGCACTGGAAACTACCACTTTTTAGGAGGTGAAATCGTGGTTTGCAGGTATAAAATAAAATAATATAGAACATTTTACTATACCAGTTTTAATCTTAGAAATAGTAATAAAAATGTCGAGTGTATTGTTACCAGTTGAGGAATGACCACTTCAGTATCTATACTAAAGTATACACACAATAGTACCTAATTCCTTTTACAGACTGCGCAGCGCTCGTCTGAGCATGCAATAATATTATGATTGTATGGCTACATAAGGGTGCGATTCTATTTTGTGGAGAGGAACAAACTAAAAATGACCAATTATGCTGGGATGGTGAAGTCACAAAATTTCAAGAACTGTGAATAACGAATTCTAAAACGCACCCAAGTAGGTGTTATAATGCTTACAACTGAAACGAAAAACAGATCATCGATAATCTTTTCTATACCTATTTAAGGAAAACATAAAACTGACTGAATGACTAGACATAAGATCTGTGATAGAGGTCATAACCTATATTTTCACAGATGTTAATATAATCAATGGTTTGTGAAATTCACAAAAGTGAGGTAAGCGATTACAGTCGCCTATAAAAGTCTGGAACATGAATCTCATTGTCCACTCGTCGTTTGTCAAGTGGGCAGTGTAAATCCTTCCCCGATTTCTCCAAACGTCGTGTCGGAACACGATCATAATGACCGCCAACACAGTTGTCGCGCTGAGCGAGCTTGTCATTACAAATCGGTAAGTGTGTACAAGCCTTTATTTGAATTTTATGACACTAGCAACACAGTATTTCAACGGTCTGTGGTATGAGGTCATTAGGCGGACAATTTTTGGCGCGAGAGGCGAGAGCGGTGAGCTGGGATAGCGGTAAGGATATATAGGTGAAGAAGGGGAGAGGTCGGCAACGATTTCTTACTCCATCTCTTGGTGAGTGTTTGCACACGTTATCCTTAATAATGATATGAACCTTTAATATGGTGGTTCGAAACTATCTCTTGGCAAATAATATGAACCTTTAATATGGTGGTTCGGAACTATCTCTTGGCAAATAATATGAACCTTTAATATGGTGGTTCGGAACTATCTCTTGGCAAATAATATGAACCTTTAATATGGTGGTTCGGAACTATCTCTTGGCAAATAATATGAACCTTTAATATGGTGGTTCGGAGCTGTCTTACAGCAAATAATAATATGAACCTTTAATATGGTGGTTCGGAACTATCTCTCAGCAAATAATATGAACCTTTAATATGGTGGTTCAGAGCTGTCTTACAGCAAAGATTATGGTTTGGTGACTATATAGTCAAGTAAGACCCCTAAGGTCACGTTATTCGGACAACCAGTGTTGTGGGATCGCAGCGAGCGATGTAGTACAATACTCAAGGGAGTGTGCCCACGGCACAGGCAGTGGGACACAATACTCAAGGGAGTGAGCCTGCTGCACATGCAGTGTAGTACAATACTCAGGGAGTGTGCACACTGCGAAAGCAGTGTAGCACAATACTCAAGGGAGTGTGCCCACTGGACAGCCAGTGGAGCACAATACTCAAGGGAGTGTACACATTGTATGGTAGTGGAGTTCAATACTCAGGGAGTGTGCACATTGCATGGGTAGTCCCACAATACTGTGAGACACAAGGCATAGTCATAGTTGACGGTCGACTATGGTGGTGGCTAGGGCAGGACTATGGGGAAGGAGGAGGTCCATGCGGAGCGCAAGCTCCAAAACCAGCATTCAGTCTGGTGACATAGTCTACCGTTGATTGGCTAAGCCTAAAACGCGAAGCAAAGATAATATTAATTAATGAGAGAAATTCCCCAAAGCATAATCTTTGTTGCGCACAGGTAATTATTGGTGATGAACCTTGGCAGGAAACCTATACGTGAGATTCCTATATTTAAAGGCGCAACAACAGTTTTGACCAAATGATGATAAATTGCCACGACCGAAGCCTACCACCAGTTTAGTGAGTGGAAAACCGCACAAAACTAATTATAATCATTGGTCGGGACATAAACTCTTTGCTCCAGAATGTGAAAACACATCTATGCCACATAACCGCCTTTGAATAAGTAAAATAACTCTGTCTCTAAGATGATGACCTATTTTAATTTAGTAATCTAATTAAATTGCACAGTTATAAATAGCCAGCTCCATAATAATATATACGCAGCGCAGAAAGTAATGAAAGCAGAACGGGTCTTAATATAATTTTTCTTAATTAATAAAAAGCTCCGGCTTGGGAAGGGTACATTGCCGCTCAGGCAGCTTGCGTTAAGAATAAAAGCAAATAAAAGTAGTGAAAAATATTGCATGAATCTTGACTTTATAGCTTCGTTTTACGGTTGGACATCGTGAAGATTGGTACTGGTGAAACACAAACACCCGGAACAAGATATAAAATAAGCTTCCGTAAGCGTTGAAAGGGACACGGAGGCTACAATTGCGAAAGAAGCGAAGTGCAAAGATTCGAAACTCTATCGCCTTGGCGGCTAGTAGGTAAGTGTAGTTTACACTGCTTAAAATATTTTAGAATTCAAGTAGCAAATTTATGTTGAAGGTTGAATCAAGAATGTTGATTGAATGAGTGTTTTCTTGAAAACCGCATTAAATTTAAGAGTATATGAAATAATAAATCATGACATTATATATCGCATTTGCCAACAATAAATTGTAAGACACGAAACAACATTACTGAATATTACCATTCTAAAATGTGACTCAGGTGAAATTGGAAAAAGCGAATCGTGTGAAATTGCTAAAAACATACGAAAATACACATGATGTGTAGAACGAGAGATGATCTTATGAACTAAAAATCTTGCTATATTAATAAAAGTGTTCTTTACTGTTGTAGTAGCTGTAGTATTTTTAGTTTGTTGTTCTCAATAAAAGCAAAAAAAAACCTTGCTTCAATGTTTTATTTTTCCATGTAACTAATTTTTAAACTTACATTAAGTTATTAAAATAAAATTAAGCCGCTAAGCTGCCAGCTAAATGGCCACAGAGGAACGACCTCGAAAAATGGTAGACCAGAAGCTTGAAACAGTCTGGAAAGTCGCCAAGGCTTTCAAACGCTCGCAATATAAATACGCGATCCGCGTGGCTGGACTATTCAATTGGCTCGCAGCTTCTGACCGTTCATAACTCATCAAATCTACGCTTAGGGAATGACATAATATTTATAAATTCCGTAACTGAACTAGATTTTTACTTAGTGTATAAATACGATTATTATGTTTAAATTCTTTAAAATTAACAGGCTATTTCGCGATCTGTACCTTTGGTACAAGAGTGAATCCTAAGCTAACACTTAGAGACGTTAATTTTATTATTAATTGTTTATTTCCAGCATCAGTTTAGCAATAATAGGCCCAGTAAGCAACATACTGACAATACCTAGCCCTGTTGCAGATATCCATAAGCAGCGGTAACCGCTTGATAAAAGGCGGGCGTCTGCTTGTTTTCCACATGAAAAAGTTTTTTTATAGACGTCATATTATTATTGTCACTGACGTTTCTTCCCACAAACTTTTAGGACTTTTTTCCTCGCACAAAGTCCACTTTATGTTACATCCTTTGAATAGTGAATCTGTGTTCATGATTCATTTGTGCTTCCAATAAAAAATAATCTCTCTATGAAGAACAAGGGGCTCGGTACGCGACGTTAAGGCTGCAAGCTCGGGAGGCTGGAACTATTATAAGTCTGGGACATTTTAGTGTTATACACACGACATATGTGAAAGCTCTGAATAATTCTGAGCGTAAGGTATTAGTTTAAATCGAAATAAGGGTATCTTTAAGGCACGAGTAAATAGATACCTTTCTAGACATCTTACGCGATCCATCATCGACCGCATTTTCACTTTCCATCAGGTGGGATGTGGTCAAACGTAGGCCTATTTAGTGTAAAAATTTAAAAATAAAAAAAACAGACCATTAGAGCCATTTTGGCGCAAATAGACAACAACAATTTGTCTGTAATAACATGCCACATCTGTAGGAACAAGTTAAAAAAGTTCACAAGCATCTCATTTATTATTTGGAGATGTTTTAAAAATGAACTGTCAAATAATTCGAATAGTCTATTAAAGGGTCATCATTACTGGCCTTTAACATCAAAGGACGATTCCAACCACATCCGTATTTGTGGCTCGGCATTTCAGCGAATGAATGATTACAATGGTAAGTCTACTAATATCATTTAGTTTAGAGCGTGACAAGTAAATAAATGCTTGTTTAAATTATATATTCAATTTTACTTTGATCCTGTCGAACATGAATAAAAGGTCATATCTCTCTATAGGATCTTCCGCTACACGTGCACGTTATTAGTTGTTTTTACAAAACAACTGACAGCTCTGCGGTGTATATCCTATGTGTTATCCCAGGGTCTACGCTATCTCAGCGGATGAGTGCTTCGGCGTACCCGCTGCCCCCCAACCTTATGGCGCCCGCAAGAACACCCCCAGGTTTTTTAGTACCTATCCCCGCCTCGCCCATCTTCAGCAGGGGAGTCCCACATACCGCCCCGCGCCCCACGTGATGATGCGCAACGCATTTTTCCTGGGTAAAAAAGGGTCTACGCTATATATTATACTAAAAATCAGTTTAATCGGTTCACCGTTTAGGCGTGATGAGGTAATAAATATATAATCTCTCACGCACACACACCCACCCATTTTCACACCCACTCTCACACTCACTCACACACACACATACACACACACACACACACACACACACACACACACACACACACACGCGCGCGCGCGCGCACTCACGCACACACGCACACACACACACACACACACACATCCATATTTACACTCAAACAGGAAACCTGTCTCGTGATTGTAAACAGTCTTTGTAACAAGTGCTAGTTATAAAATAAAAAGTTAACTAGACGCCGTACTCGTAGCTTAGAGTTGAAGCCGACTGCGTGCCAGATGCGGAAATTATTGTTATTGTACACAATTACTATGAGATACTTTATAACTTACTATCCGTTTTTATGCCTCAAATAGATAAATATTCATGATTAACGCATGTTGTTCTAGAAAGCCTCTACTTTCAGGATCTACAAACAATATTCCTGCAGAGCTATTGGCTAATTCACACCCACTAATATTGATGTCCACTTCGATGTACATTGCTGCGTTTGTTATTGTACTAAGCTTGTTATTATTGGCTTCTTTGTTACTATTAAAAAATATTATATAGCTGTAAGCCTCCCAAATATGTAAAAATAAAAATACAATATTTATGAGGAGGTTTAAGCAAGTAACATTACTTGCTGCAAAGACAGTGTGTGCAAGTCAAGTGCAAGTGGTGTTTTACATGTGGGTGGGCGATAGCCCGGCAGGTCATGTTTGTATGTATGAGAGTGTGTGTTTGTTGCTCCTACACGCAAAAACTATTGATTATAGCCGATTGCGATGAGACTCAGTATATAGATAGAATTTTTGAGGATAGTAACCTATGTGTACTTTTTATCTAAATTTTTCCACAACTATCCGAGGGTCTCGGCTAGTATCACTACATAGTATAAAACAAAGACGCTTACAGCTGTATGTCTGTCTGTCCCTATGTATGGTTAGATCTTTACAGCTACGCAACGTATCTGAATGATTTTTTTAATAGATATAATGATTTAAATGGAAGGTTTATATATAAAAAAAAATGTAACTTAACTTAAACTGTTGTGGTCTATGTTATGATTGGCAATAAATGTTTTTTCTTTTTTTCTTTACAATACATGCATGTTAGGCGCTACGAAGTGCACGCGGGTCCACTAGTAAAATAGAATAAAAAAACTCTTTATTGCACACCCAAATACAATAATATAAGTTTAGAACTAAGATTACACAGAAAGGAGTTTACAATTGGCGGTCTTATCGCTAATAGCAATCGTCAGTCTTACATATAACGAAGTAGAACCATTAAAAATAAAAATACAGTATTAAAAATACCAGTTCAAATTTTAATACAAAACTGTTTGAGATTTCAATAGCAATAAATGTATGTAAACTCGGCGGAGATTCCACAAAGTTTCGTGAAAACCCTTCGGGAATACAACGGAAATGCTCAGGTATCTGATATTGACAGCCCACGCAAACATGACGTGCATAAAATGATAAAACAAAGCCGGAGCCTATCCGTATTCAATATGGGTACAAAGATTTAAAAACTCGAGCCGTGCAGTACGTGTTATTCCAATGGTAGAAAATAGGCACACAAATTTTGCAAAAGCAATTTTATACTGGCTGCAACCATCAGTTCAGTTGTCCATTAGACAAAACTGTATTGCCAATTGGTTATTGTGACCCTTAATTATTTCTCTCCAGTATAGAAACTTCCACCCGGCGGGAATCTTCAGTGGCCAGTCTGGAAGTCCTTAAATAAACTTCGCTCTGGTGTTGGAACATCTCAAGAAAACCGAGTAAAGTGGGGCTTATCTGCCAACGATAAGTGCGACTGTGACTATTCAATCGATGGACCACCTTCTCCGATGTCCTAGGCCCTGTCATATGTACGATGCAGGATCTCATTGAAACCAATGACATGCTATAGCTCTGTTCATCTATTGGTCTAAGCAGCTAAAGATCTTCAAAAAAAGCCATTTCGAGTCAAAAAAAAGAAGAAGAATTATGACCGTGTCCCGGCACGACGTTCAGTGAGATGTCAGGGAGAGGTTTTACCACGCCTATTCGCCCGATAATACATTGAAAATGACCAACACCTCATCAAAAACAACACAGGTGTTGTAATAGATGTCAATAGGCGATGGTAACCGCTCAGTCTGCGCGAGCCATCTGCTTGTATGTCTGTTGCAATAAATTAAAATATGTCGAATATTTCAATACGCTTGCTTGAACAAGGCGACAGCTACTCTCGGTCTCTCTGGTATGACGTCTTGTTAATTTTTATCATTCAGTGATTAACTTTTTCTATAATCACAACTAGATATTGTGATCGATTCTTTTAATTCGCTCGCATAAAGTTTTTCCACAGTGCTACAGATCGTAGCAAGTGCTACGCCTGAGCTACGCTTTCGCTACGAACTCCACATCGAAACCGTAGCTCGCATTTGTTTTTATTAGGCTAAAGTAACTACGCTCCACTTTCGAGTGAACACAAATAAAACACAATTTGTGTGTTCAGTGAAGCATGATAACGTCCTTACAATAATATTTATCGCACCGAAATGTCTTACATTTGAATTTGTGCGGTGTTACCGCCTTTAATGTTACGATTCGTACCCTTTCACACAAACCGACTTCGAAAGGAAAACAAATTGATCGCGTTTAAGCCTAAAATAAGCAAAGTATTCTTATTACGACTAACTTTTGATATTCGACTGTTTCTAATTCCTTCTAAAACTTTAATTAGTCCTTTGTGTCCTTGTGTTTCAGAAGGATTAAAATTGAGTTTTGGATTTAGATGTAAAGAGGTTTGTTCTACCGTCTCTAGCTCCTAGTTATTTCTAAGGTATTTTAAAAATCGATTTCAAGTAAAAGAAGAAACTTTACGTATTTGTTGAAGTTGGTAACTTTGAATTTGTGAACTGACCTATTTTTTTTTGTT